>JAQHQX010000255.1:0-15183 GCA_034694425.1 Arrhopalites sp. Gr-Col-00791
GGTAGCAATACGAAAGTAATACAATGTTGACAATGTCACAAGCTAAAAATTATTTGGTTATCATTTTGTAGACTGAACAATCATTTGGAGAAGCACAAGGAAGCGGAGGAAGAACATCCATGTAACCAGTGTGAGTTGATCTTTCCTTCCAAAGCAAAGTTGAATTTTCATTCGCATCATCATTGATCAGTCCGGCTTTAGTACTGACATTAAATTATCTGGGCAGGTAAATAAACAGAGTTTTGCCAGAGCTTGTGCATTGGCCTTACCAGTGATGGACTAAACTTAGCGGGAGCGGCTTGGATGGGCTAGAGTGTGGAAGATTTGAGGGCAATGAGTCAACATGAGCTGTTTGATTGCATCGAGACAATTGGATCATTAGATTGGGACATGACGATACCAGATAATATGGACTCTTTGGCAATATTTGGAGCTCCAATTACAGATCCTGTCGTGGTAAGACAACTTTAACATGTAAATAATATCAATAATTGTAATCCAGTTGATGTAGTTATATATGTGTACATAAATGTATATATACAATGTAAACCAAAATGCTAAAGGTTGTTTTTATACTTGATGTATAGCTCAACAGTATTCAAGGACTGTTTGAATCGGATCCAACGTTGTTTCTGGATACAAGCCCAATCCTTGGCACCGTGGAAGGTTGTTCCCTTAGTACTTTGACAATTTTAGCATCCCATGCCGTAAGGACAACAAACTATGGACCACCAGAAACTTGGAATATTATGGACGTTCGAACAGTAGGTGTAGTAGTGGCTGGTAAGTCAACAAATTATTTTATGGTTTGAATTTTATATTCGTACAAACAAAAATATGAAATGCACATATTTAGTACATGCAATTGTTTAGAACGATACTAATATGTATTTACAATCATGTAAGTATGTTTACAAATATTTTTGTCTTATATTTTTATTCAGGTTTACGCCCTGAAGTCATATCCCGTATTCAACCTGACTCAATGGAAGGACTAACGGTGTTGGCCATCAAGAATTTTCCAAGTGATTCGGTCTTGTTCCTTTCTCCAAATCAACTGATGAAACTTTCACCAAATGTGGTATTAGCGATTAATCAATCCCTGTGTGAGTATACATATGTATGTATGTACACAAATTGTGTACTGTAGTTCGTTTACAATTTTAAATCTTGGACCAAATTTACTTTTAGTTTTTACTTTATAGTGTTAAGTATAGCAAACTTACTAGAATAATTTAAATAACCTATTAGTGTTATTTAAACTTTTTTTCTAAATTTAATATTAAGTAGTTACAAAAAAGGTACTTTGCAATAATGGCCATTAGCTTAATCCAGGTGATGCGTAACAGTCATTATGACGTCTTAAGTCAATCTTGAAGCTTTCAAATGAGGAACAACGGATGCAATGCAGTGTTGAGTCATAACATTGCATTATATCAGTCAAAACTTATGGCTAAAATTGTATCGTCGTTAAATCAACTCCTTTTCCTCTTTCTACGGGATGGCAACGAAAATCATTCTGGTTTGTGAATTACCCTACCCGTGGTGACTTACCACTATACATTACAAGTTGAAAATTCGAGAGCTAAAACGCCATCCATCCATCCACGTTATTGCATAAACTTGAGCAAACGAATTATGAGCTTTTTGATCAATGCAAGCTATTCATTCGTAAAACATGTGAAAAGCCAAAAACAAAAAATGGCCAAAGCAGCTAAACTGACAGTTTATGTTGGTTCAGCGGGCAGTTTCGGTTTTAACTGTCCAACAAGCTAGAACCTAACCCGCTATGCGGATTAGTGAGAAGCTAGCAAATATTGCAAGAAAATTTTCTAAGTAGTGCTGACGGATACACGATGACGACAAGTGACCTGAAATGCGATGCCAATGGTCAGCAAGCTTCCCAAAAATAAAATTGTCCACTTCTTTATCTACAGTAATTTTTAAGTATATTTTTTCCACTTCGATGTTTGAGAAAATTCGTCAAAAGAGTGAAAAACTTGAGACGAGTATGCTTCTAATTCATGAAATGCACCCCAAATGACTTTTTAAATATTTGAGGTCATGTTCCATCATTCAACCATTCCATTACTGGACCGTTCTAAACAATTTTTTACCAGATTCATTTCATAATATACTATCTACTCAATGAATGCGAATGCCATAAATCATAAATATGACATTTGTTGTGGGCACTGTCGACTTAACTCAATATCACAAAATTAAGTGTGTCAACAATTCGCATTCTGTGATTGTATTGTATTGTAAACTTTATTAGAGTGTTAAACTGGGAGCAGGTTATAAAAACCTTCTGTTCAGCCAAAACAGATTTCCACCCATGAACACTATTAAAACTAAGAAAATGATTAAATATGAATCTATATTAATCAAAACTTGGATTTCTAAATAATTGGTACTACTAATTTTAAATGACTTTGACACAATTATCCAGTCTGTTATTCAGAAGCCACTGATTTAAATTATGTTTAAACTGAGGAAAAGAAATGTCAATTTGTTTTGCCTCTGGGTTCAATGAATTTCACATTAGCTTCGACTGATAAATTATTGAGTTTTGGGCAAAAGGTGATTCAAAAGGTGTACCCACGGGATTTTTGTTGTTTTTTATTAACTAAGCTATCTTAAATAAAATCTATAATATGACCAATGTTCGTTCGTAATAGTCCGGCCGAAGTGGGTTTGTTAGGACAAATTGACGCGGAAACCGCTATTAAATTTGAAGGTATTTGAATTTTCCCCATTTTTCTCATGACCTGGGCCAATTTACGACCCGAAAAACCCCGATAAAACCCACATGCCATACCTTAGATATACTACACTTCTTTGATTCTTGGTTTGATGATGAAAGCGTGGATCACTGCACTTTGTATAACGTGATTAGAAGAATGTCGACCATCTGTCTTCCTCCTCTTTCCAAGATTGAGGCTCCTCTCTCCCCCTCTCGTTGAATCCCTGTCACTGCCAACATGGTTCCCTCTCCTCTTCCTGTTGACCCAGGATCTATTTTCTTGATATTGAGGACGCTCCCCAAATCCGATGCCTCCAAAATTGGTTTCAGCATGACTGCCTTGTGCAGTTATAATTGGTAAAGGG
The DNA here is from genome assembly GCA_034694425.1 of Arrhopalites sp. Gr-Col-00791. Classification (NCBI taxonomy): domain Eukaryota; kingdom Metazoa; phylum Arthropoda; class Collembola; order Symphypleona; family Arrhopalitidae; genus Arrhopalites; species Arrhopalites sp. Gr-Col-00791. The sequence goes on from JAQHQX010000255.1 coordinate 3,112, forward strand.
TCAGTGGGTACTATTGGCTGTGATCCGGAAGTCGACGAATGAACAACAAAGGTACTCTTCTTCGGGATTTTGAATGATTAGAGTGATTAATACTGGAGCTCTCTTCTCCTTGCTCTCGTCCATAGCCTTCAACTCGGCAGGAGTTGAACCCCAACTGGACGAAGAGAAAAATTTCTTCCTCTTCTCCTCCTCTATTTTTTCTTCGATCTAACTCTCGAGATCCACATCCATCACATCAAGAGAATTATCTCTCTCCCTTGATTCCTAGAGAGAAAAAAACAAAATAAAAAAAATCATGAACCCATGATATAAATTCACATACAGCCATATGCAAATTATCATTTTTTCGACTTTCCAGCCATTGTGTCCCCAGATTCATACCGAACCGTGGGTTTCCTAATTCTACCACCAGCTCTAGTAGATAGAATAGTCGACGTACCTGTTGCTTTTGCGGTCCTTTGTCCATTTCCAGACTCCGTCGTAACTTTACGGATACATTTTTTTATTTAAAAATTTCTTTGTCAGAGGACAATTCACTTGTTGCTGGCTCAACAACTCCACTTGGGAGAGTCTCTGAACAATTCTGCGTTTCACTACTATTTACCACAGTAGGGATGTCTTGCATATCATCAGTAGCAAAAAATTCATTTACTACTCCTCCTATGTTATCTACCAAAAGCATATCATAAAAATCAACGTGCACTCAAATTGGCTACACTTAATTTACTTGATGCACTAATTCGTACAATGGATGAAAATTTACTGCAAAATGTCATCAATGAACTGTCTCCATTGATGAGTGAAAGTGATCTTGATTGTGCTCAACCAGCCTTAGCTATCACCAATTTAACTTGACAAGTAAAAAAAATGAGAATGGATATTTCCATGTTTTAGTACATTGAACTACAAGTAAATCTGCACTTACTTCAGTTTCATGTAGACTTGGGTGAGGCATATATCTGCAGGTATTCCAAAAATTCCATTATGGCCCAATCCGGTGGTCTTTCCGGTCTTCCAGGAGATCTTGGTAACACGTGGTGAAACCTCAAGAATCTTAATACCTGTAAATGAATTGAAAAAACTTGAGAAAATTATTGAATTTATTTAAGAAAAAATATGTTTATTCACAACGTACCTGCTGGAACATTTTCCTTTCAATAATGAGACGGAATGGAATGAATGAAGACTTGACATTTTTCTTATCAGTGCTCATTATGAATAAATATCTGAATAATCCGATAGTGAATTCAATAACTATCGATGACCATGACTTTTAAGAACATAAAAACCTACGAATGGCAGTCTCTTGTGTGAGTGAGAGATGGACATGAAGACCCTTATAGTGCATCCCTATTAATAACGACTATAGATACTAATACAGATCGTTCCGTTGACAAGGATTTCGTGAGCAACAATATCGAACTGAAATGAAAAAAATCGTAAGCAAAATTTTAGTAAAAAATTTGCTACTACTTCAAAGTCATAAACTGCACAAACAGTAATTGCTGTATAGAATTCGTACAAGTAGTCAAAATACACAAGAGTGTGTTAAACTTAATCTTCATGTCTTGCGAGGACGTTCATTCAAGGGGTCGAAACACTTTTTTCAAAATTGGTGGAACAATACAGTTGCGTTTGTTTTCTGAGAAGGCGTCACAGTTTTCAATGTTTTTTCCTTAGGTGAATACGGCATGTTCATCGTTTGGGGAGACGTTAAATCCAGATCGGTTTCGCTGGCCATAATACCTCTACACAAATTTTTGGGGAAGAACCAGGAAGAGCTTCAAGGGACAATTTAGCAAGTTGTTGAGCGGTCATTTTGTTTCACTTCTTCACTGATTTGGAGTAAAAACCCACTGGGGTTTGCATAGTGATGCAAAGAAATCCAGACCTGTTAGTGAACAGGTCTGGATTTCTTGGTGGAATGGTGGCAACTTTCTCGGCCATTGGAAATGTTCCCGTGGCTTCATGTTTTAATAAAGGGGAGTATCCTGGCGTGACTACAATACGGTTCTTAATTTTAGAAGGAGGAGGTTCAGTTGGGATGGAGACGACTACTCGATTGTTCTGAAAAGGGGTGTTTTGAGACGAAACCTTGACCCTGATTGCGATCTTTATAATTCATAACTCGTCTTTGCTTGTGGTTAAATGAAGAGGACGCCTGTGAATGTCGAGGGAGAAGATAGGGTGTAGGTCGTCTATCTTGACGCATTTCTTTCTCGAAGGAGTCAGGGTCGTACAAATGAAGGTGATGACGGGGATCCCAGCGAGGTGGGAAACTGTATGGTGGTGGAGTATAATGGCTGCATGGACCGGCCATGATTCGATAGCAAAATCGGAATTAAGATCAGACATCCATTGTGGCAACGGCCGGGTTGGACATGAAGCCCAACGGGGATACATAATCTAAATTTAAAATTTAAAGTGGAAAGTTTGTTAGCATGTACCTTTCTAAGCTGTTGCTGTTCTGTCACGCGTAGGTCTTGGAACATCCTACTTCTTCACACTGAAAACGACGAAGGCCACCGCGCCTTGCAGCGTCATGAATAATTTTGGACTCCAAATAACGAAATTTCATGTTACTACATGGAGGCACTTACAAACAAGATAGCTTGCTTACAATAAGAGCGAAATGAGGCTAGAGTTCACTCTAGCGGTTGCACCTTGCGCCAACTCACATTTGATTAACATTACAGAAAAGTCAAATTCAAAATTTGCACCAAAATACTCTCCTTGTCAAGAAGAAGTAAAACTTTACACACAAGATTGGGGCGATCCGCGCTGTCGCTTCACCACAATTTTAACTGTACGAGGAAAAAAATTGTGTGGCGATTGTCACCAAAATTTGAATGAGAATGTCCAAGTGAAAATTTCCTCATCTGGTTCCTCCTGCTCTTGTGTCTTTCGAATTTTTCTCTAGTCAGATATAGAGAAGGGGGGATTGTGTCTATTCTATTCTCTTACAATATAAGGGCACGATCGCTTCCCAACGAAATGGTTCGAGACCCATACCATTGTGTAGGTCTCAACAAAGTAATAGGTCAATGTGGGAGTCATAATTTGTGTGCGGAATTTTTCACCTTAGAACGAAATACAATCTAGTTGTTGGTCTCTTCCATTTTTTATCTCATGAAAGAAGGCATAAATCGATTTTTCGTTCAAACGCACTGGTCCTACGGGTACTAAATCGACTACGGCCGATCGTATAAAGTACTCAAAAATGGGGATCATCAGGGAATGACCCGGTCGTGACATCGAGGTCACAAAAACAAATGTGGTCAAAACCTTCATTTCGGAGATACACATCAACTACTATTTATAAAAATTAAAATGACCGATCTCCTTGTGGAACACTTATGGACATCGGACATTCTTACTGAAATGACTCTCTGTCGGATGGACTTGAAACTCGGTACAGAGCTTCCCCTGACCTTCCTGAAAAATGTTTAATTTACCACTTTTCGAGAAGATCTTCATAATGTGAATTTAGGGCGCATACCTTCGATTCATAACGCCACGAGTTTTTGATCCCTTAAGCGGATTGGATGTAGAAGGTGACCCTCATCCTGTGAGCAATTAAAGGAACTGGCGGCGTACTGTTTTTGTCAGTAACTGGATTAAAAGAAGGCGTACTCTTTTGTTGAGTAACCTTAATTGAAAAGGATGCTGGCTTATCAGCCGCACCATAAAAATTCTACAAATAAACTAATAAAGCGAAAGAATACCATGGTTCCAAAGGGTTGAATCACTGTGCCACTGTAATGCCACACCAGTCAAGTACCGCCTTGCTGCATTGGACCATTCTGAATATGGGTACAGGCAGTACTCGAAGACGCGTTGAACGCTGGACAACCAAGACAACACATTGTTGAGGCACGTCCAACAATTTACACAAAATAAGGTAGGCTCCTGCGGTGTTTCATCATGGGGTTGTGGGTACGGTAAGTATCTAGTTCGTCCTCCATACAAATGACCCTCTGGCCTAAATGTTCCAGGCCGCTGTCTCCTTGCGTCTCTAGTATGTGCTAGGGGCGGGACGTCGTATCCATCATCGTCGGTCAGGTCGATGACTTCCACAATCCTTCAATTGTTTGCCATTTCCAGCTCTGCATAGGCTGTCCAACACTTGTTAACTGAAAAAAAAAGAAAAAACAAATATTAAAACCACTATATTATATATATTACAAACTGCAAAACAACACCACACAACAAAATTATATTATACTAATACAAAACTAACAAAAAGGAAGCCTTACAGAAATAATCCACCCAATAACTAGAATAGCCTCTTGATCGTACGGCAAGCAACTCTTCCAAGAAGAAGATATTTAGCCCGGTTACTGTATACGGGACGACTGAGGACTCCAGGATTGTAGTTATAATTGTGAAGAAAGTTCTTTACTGGACAAAGTAAAAAGCTGGTATGAGTTCTGTTGTGGTCCGGGTTCCTTTTATACCCCTTTCTTATCTGGACGCAAATTTTTAGACAATAGGTTTCAAGTTTGTTTTAAAAAACGAAAATTATGCGGGTAACATTTGACTATCTTTAAAAAGTATTTTTGTAAACACAAACACTTTTTACAGAGTCTTGAACTAATAACAAATATAAGCTAGTAGCAGACTTGAACTACTACAAGATAGAAACTACTAACAGATAGAAACTAGTTTATAATATTATACAGTAAATGATCGCCATTATGTCAACTTTCGGTGTAAACTTGCTACTTTATGTGTAGGGCAAAAGAGGAATGTACTTACATGAAAATGCGCCTGGGCAACAACTCCCACCTTTGATATGCCAAAACAAAATTTTGAGATCAAATCTCCTGCCCAGGCTGTAATTTCCTAATTCGTATCGGTCAAATTTGTGTTGTCTTAACTTTAAATTAAGACCATTTTTATACCTTTCTCAACTGAGGTACTTCGAGATTTTCGAAAAAAAGCTCTTGAAAATTTTTGTTACAAGTCAAATCGACGGTTTCCCGCCCATTCGATTGGCGATATTGGCACGGTGGTTAATGCTCTGTGAAAATGTAAATTAAGTTATGCTTGACAGTGAATTGAAAAGTTTTCGTAAAACTGACAAACTTTTAAGTGTGACATTAAAATTGCACCAACTTTCGTAAAAATTCGTTGTCTGCGAGTTTCAGTATGATTTGCACCGGCCCTAGCGGTATGCTGGTGTACTTTTTATGGTATACACTTGTGGGGCCGATGCAAATCATTTTTAGCTTCAACTGTACCTAAAATTTGTACTAAATTAATGGTTCCGAACCATTAGAACCACACTCATAGCATGCACCCTTTGATGAGCCTGTAGAGCTACCTGAGTCGCGTCTTTCCCTATTACTTAAATTAATAGGAGTAGAAGGTCTAGCACTAGCTTGACCCTGCGTTAAAGTAGATCCCGTGGAAAATGAAACCTCCCTCCTGGGAGGAGCTGAATGGAAGTAAGTGAAAGGCTCTATTGATGAGAAATGAAGACGAGATGGAGTCTGCGAGATAGACATAGAAGAACTGTCTGGTCTACTCTTGGAAGACATACTTGATGAATTGATCGATTGATTGATTTTGATTTATTAAAGTGTCATAATTTCTCAGTGTATAGTACAATGTTTTTCAGAAATGGACACTATATTTAAAAAAATATTTAGACAGTCAAAATTAGGAAAGCCAGATCATAACCATAAATCAAATAAGAGAACACAATAATTCAAGGAGGATAGAAAAAACGATTTTGAGGTGTCTTTTCCCTTTTTAGTACATAATAAAGGCTTAACTTATTTCTAAAACTAGCAATCTGACCAAGTTCAATTACATTATGAGAACAAAAATTGTTCCATTCCTTGGTAGCCCTATACACGAAAGAGTCATTAAAAGACATCGAGATACTCTTATAATTAACATCTAGTAAATTTTTAATACTTGATCGAGTTACTCTGCCATGAAATTTGGGCTTAAACATCGATGTGACATATACAATATTTACAATGCCAGACAAACATTTATAGACAAAATTTAGAGCGTAATACTTAATTCTTTCTCCAATAGATAGGGTATTTATAATTTCCAACATATCAAGTTCATGTAGCTTAATTTGTCCTCGAAATTTTTTTCTTCTCCAGGTCCTAAGGCCAAAGTACGTAAATACACAAACATTTATTTGATTTTGGAGTTTCTGTAATTTCTGTAAGCCTAGGGAGGGAGGCAATCCAGCGTTGGTTACCAGAGCTCAGACTAGCAGTGTACACTAGTCCAACTCAGGGGATAGAATGAATGATGCAAATACTTACGAGTATAAGACCACACCGTTGTTTTGATTGTGATGCGTCCATTTTGGACAATCAATTTAAGAGCCTTGACTAGTATTATTGGAGCTTGAGCATGCTGACCTGAGCTAAAACGACTCCAAGATTCCCAAAGACGTGTACAGCCTTCTCTCCACGCCGTAAATTTGATCGATTATAAACTGGCATCGACTACCGTAACGTCGCAAACGTTGTACGACACATTACGATATTTTTTCTTGTCAAAAAACGTAACCATTAAAGGCTTCGTAACTGCGGTAATTTTTCCAACTATGTCCATAATTCACAACAAGGTTAGTGATATTAAATGTTTTTTTGACAAAAAATATACTCATAAACAATCAACCACAACTTTTCTTACCTATACAACGAGAACGTAATGGAGGTACGTTGATTGACGAAATTGATGAATTAACCGGCCTCCATACCAATGATGGTTCTACAACTACCATTGGAGGGGGCTTGTATGTGCTATATGATTTTTAAACTTCCTGCGCAAATACTGCTGCCTCCTTTAGGGACTGCAACGACATGATCCTACGCCCCTGAAGTTGTAGAATATATTGAGGATGCATTTGCCTTAGGATTCTTTCTACTATACTATATTCCTGCTCATCCCAATCGAGTCGCTCATAATGACTGAGAATGACTCGAATGAATGCCGAGAGGGTCTCGTTAGGACCCTGAGTCCTCTCATCCAATTCCCTTCTTCATCCCTCCTCATATCCCATAGCTTGGGATTCTGCCCTATACCTATGCCTAAAGTCCTGCCATGACATAAATGGTGACTCGTGTCGAATCTATTCATATGCTTCATCTATCACAGCAAATGGAATGATTTGGCGAATCATTTCCATATCCGTCAAACAGACTTCCATTTATTCATTTCTACAAGAAATTCAAATGGAGTCCTTAATTCTCATGCCCCGTGTATTTCGGTAGCTTTGTCACCTAACTTAGGAATATTTGCTGAATCCCTTAATGGAGGTGCCGATTGATGTGCTTCCTGCCCATGCATAGGTGAAGATGAATTCTCCCTGGTAGATGGGCCACTATGTTAATTCCTAGAAAACGTATCTAAACGAGCCTGTGATGGGTGAGAGGCATATGAATTATTAGAGACTGCAGGTGTTCAAGAAGCATAGACCACAACTCCTGTGAACTTCAAATTTAAATATTTACACAAACTCTGTTATTGTCAAACAATCAGAATTAAGAAAAGATATTTTTCGTGTCTTGATGAGTCAGTACCAAATCTATTTTGAACTTGAGTTAAATTATGATGAGATTTAGTTTTGAGATGAGGACGATGGGAAGTTGATGTTGATTCAGATGGAGGGCCAATTCCTTCTCCTCACCCACAAAATCACATGTGTATATTTGTAAATAAAGACATCAAAGTTAATATCATCGAGGGGACAAAAGAATATTTTAAGTTAATCATCAATATATCGGCCGAAAAAAGCAGAAGTAGAACCATTGTAATTTGAATCAAATTGGTGTTACTTGTTCGTCTTTTATAATATACGCCATTACTTGTGATTTATGCTCTGATGTAATCAATATAGGTGAAACCTCCAAAGTATTAGCTGAAAGATTTGGTCAACACAAACGTTTTATTGAAAAAAATGATACATCCTCCGAATCTGCCAAAAATTCAAAACTAATTGTTCATGTTCAACATTTCAATCTTTCTGGTCAATCCTCAGCAACTGCAAAATTATGGCTTTGATTCAGGCTTCTAGAAATCTCTCCAAACGACTAAACCAAGAGGACCGCCTCATTTATCGTTTCCAGGCACACGTACACCCAATATTTAATACCGGATATAAATAGAAATTATAATTATAATTTTACTCGTACTCCTTACAAAAGTTGGCCAATATTTGGAATTTCATGTTGGGGTGACTGTGTTTAGGTCATGAGTTGCACTAGGGTGTTTTGGCTTTGGTATTTTTGTGCCTTCGTTGACATAATTTTGTTCTTCAAAATACGTGTAATTTGCCGAAGTATTCGGAAACGAGTACACTTGGATCTTACAAGACTGCTCCGGTGAACTTGAAAAGTAATTAGAGATTTGCCGCTTGAGTCTACTAGTTATAACGAACGGGTATTGTCTCTGCATCACTTAATTCATTAACTGGTTCTGCTTCCACTGGCTCAATTTTCAAAAAACTTTTCAAATCAAATTTTCTTTTTAATTTTAAATAATTTTTCATGAATTAACCAAACGAAAACTAAATTCTTAATTAAGGTTCTCAGATTTTACGCCTAAAAAAGATCACCTTAATAGCAAAAAAGTAAACGAAAAAAAAATTCCAGAAAATTTTCACCAAAATTCAAAAAGTAATACAAGAAAAAAATTTTAAAAATAAATAAAAGGTAGATAACACTGGGTCATTTATAATGGGCGCCAATATAACCATAGAGTTATTAAATTAAATTTATTTATTACTAATAATTAACTTAAACTATTCAACTAACTAGTATCTATTTTTAAACTTAATTAATACCTATTTAATTTGACCAAATCTTTTATTTATTAATTCCAATTTATTTAAAAGATTATCATCCAATATCATCCAATGTGTTAGTGCCAGTTAGTGTATCCAAAAACTTCCAATAGATTAGTCCAAAATTCCCAATTGGTTAAATCCAAAACAGCCAAAATTCCAAAATGGCAAGATCGAAAGTGGCAAAATCCAAGGTCACCATATCCAAAAGTGGTAAGGTCCAAAGTGGCAAGATCCCAAATAAGGCCCAAATGAGAGAGCAATTAAGTATTCTTCAATTTTAACTTCACTTTTTCCTCTAATCACAAACCCAAAATTTTGACAGCATGTACGACAGCGAGGCACCCTTTCACTGTAGAAGAATATTTCTTCTCTGTAGTATTTAGAGTGCGGGATGCAAAAGCTACGGGTCTGAAGGGTTGTATACCGTCAGGTGACATTAGACAGACCATACCTAATGCATAGTTGCTGGCATCTGTATGTATTTCATAGACTCCATCCGGATTAGGATATGATGGGAACAGAGGTGAGAATCTTTTTCAGACTATCAAAAGCTATCTGACACTCTTTTGTCCATATAAATTTTGCATTTTTATGAGGTGGTGTAAAGGGGTGGCGATATGAGCAAAGTTTTGTATGAAGCGACGAAAGAAATTGCACATACCAATGAAAGACCGTACTTCCCTAATATTAGGAAAGGTTACCATTTGAGTGATTGCCTTTGCAGAGTCAGGATCCGTTTTAATGCCATCTTTACAGATAATATGACCGATGAATTTTAATTCTGTCATACCGAATTTAACCTTAGATGGTGTTAATTAGATGTTGTTGTCTAAAAAGCGTTGAAGGACTAACTCTACTTTATCAAAATGCGACTCTATATCTTTTGAGTGTACAAGAGTATCATCTAAACAAATGATAGCGACATCCCATCTTAATTCGGCAAGCACTTTATCCATAGCGATAGTAAAGTCTTAAAGGAGGTAAAGGCGCATGAATGTAGCCGTAAGGAACCACTTTTGAGCAGTATTTTTGAGCGGAAGAAGAGAAGGCTATTTTCTGCTGACTACTTTTATCTAAAGAGATCTGTTTGAAACCTTGTCTGTGATCAAAGCTAGAGAAGAAGGATGCGCCATTTAAACAATCTAAAGTGTCATCTATTCTAGGAATAGGAAAGTGACGAGGGGCGACTTGAGCATTTAAACGTCTGAGATCCAAACAGGCCCTAGTAGTGCCATCTTTCTTCTGAACTATAATAAGAGGACAATTATATGGACTACTGCAAGGTTCTATAAAACCATTTTCTAATTCGCTTTTGATATGTTTTTCTGCCTCTTTTTGTTCATAGTGAGAGAGTCTGTATTGCTTTTGAAAGACGAGTGGATTAGTACCCGTATCTATATTGACTTCAAAATTTGGTTAACGCCCAAGGTCACTGTCGGAAAAGGCCCAGACATCTCTATATTTAATTATAATATCCTTGAATTTTTCAATATGATGATGAGCAAGTTTATCATTAATTTATAATTTAATTTAAAATCCAAAGGAGTTGATTATCACAATTCAAAAATGACGAACTTTTTGCCAAGCGCAAAGGACGGGGATCAGAGCTCACAATCTCCACCAGTGTAACGCAATGCACAAAGTTCAATGTACAATAAATGCTCAAACGCACAAGGAATAATTTTAACTTTAGTTTTTATTTCAGTTTTTAAGTTTTAACAATTTTAGTAATTTTATTTTTCAAAATTAAAAGAGCCGAGCTCAAAAAGGAAACGGAAGAGCGACAAGTCAAGTCGCTATTGCGAGCTACGGCTGAGAAATGAGTTGCTCTTGACTGGATTGCACTGTCTTTTATAGACAATGCAAGTCAGCCAAGAGAGTTGCACATAAACATGTACATAAACCTGTACATATATATATTTATAGTGTGAGTGTTTGAGTAGTATGTAAGTGTGTGTTTATGGTACTCCTATATATGATGGTGTGTATGTGTTTGTTGAACGAATGAGTGTATGTATGAATGTTATGTATGAATGAGTAATTTTAGCGTAAATTGAATAACGAGAAGAAGTATAGCTATGCTACAATATGTAATAGAATTGTAAGTCAGAACTAAAGGAATACGAGGAACTGCGGAACGTGTTATCTTTCTTGAGCCATTCTAGATGGGATAATTGAGAGACTTCGTCAATTGCGTTCGAAATGTGGAACTGTGGGTATCCACGGTCAAGGAAAAATTTGGACATTAATCTACATTGTAGTCGTCATTGTCTGAGCAAAGTTTACAAAGACGAACAAATTGGGAGTACGGAAGAGATTTTAAAAGGTGAAAGGGATGACATGAATCGTAATCTAAAAGAAGGAGAATCTGTTTTTGTAATAAACAGTAGTGGAAATTTTGTTTGAACTATTTTTGGGAATTCAAAGAAGATCAAGGAAAGGAGTCCGTTCCTGGGATATGTTATAACCCTTGAAAATCATGTGGTTATTTTATTTCTTTTATTCAAAATTACTTAACTAACTTAAACCTATTTAATACTATTATTTAACCAAAATCTGAAATCCAATTTATTTATTCTAAAATTATCATCCTATCCAAATCTGTTCGATCCAATTTTGGGATCCAAATAGATAAAGTCTAAGTGTCAGAATCCAATAAAGCATAATTAATTAATCCATGAGGTTCTCGAAAAAACCATCTCCAATACATGAGGAGCTAAATTGGAGTCGTATATCTCCAAATAGCGAAGTTATGCTAACAAGACAGCACTTAGAGGGCATCCATCCACAAATTTCCTTTGCCATCTCAGTATTTGCATGTCGTTTAAACGCGATGAGATAATTTTTTAATACTAGATGCTGCAATAAGTAATTTAGAATTAAGTTAAATTTGAGTAAAATGTCAATAATTAATCCATCAGACAAAATGTTGTCCAGACAGGTCACACAATTCCCACAAAACATGAAAGGCTCCGGAGGTGGTGAACCATGAGGTTGTGGGTACGGTAAGTACCTACTTCTTCCTCCATAAAAGTGACCCTTTGGCTTAAACGTTCCAGGTCGTCGCCGCCTTGGGTCCGTAGTTACTGGTAGAGGAGGGATATCATGGTCGTCATCCTCCGTCAAGTCGATAATTTCCACATTTCTTGAATGATTTCTTTCCATTTGTAATTGTTGAAATGCTGCCCAACACTTATTTACTGAAAAAAAAGTAAAAACAAATATTAAAACTATTATATTATAAACAT
>JAQHQX010000256.1:0-15182 GCA_034694425.1 Arrhopalites sp. Gr-Col-00791
CAATGTCAATGACGTACAACGTCTTTTTGACATGGTCAAAAATTGAAGGACATTTTCTTTCTAAAAACTTAGCAACTAGATTAGGAGCTCGAGATAGTTCGCTAAGAGCTCACGGGATGGCGCTGCGATCGATTTTTTGAGCGGACCATAAATTTGTCCGGCTTAAGCGGAGTGTCCGGCTTAAGCTACTCCGGTTTAACGAGATTTTACTGTATATATATTTATACCTCTGATGTTCACAGCACTATGCTGTACGTAACAGGTGACCTCCCTTGTAAATATTTAACATTTATCTATCAGTACAAAATAAACTCAACACCAGCCTCAGTCAAAACTCTGACAATATAACTGTGCAAAATGTTATTTTAGAAATTGAAATCTAGAGGTCGCCACTCTAATAACTGATTTTTATATTTTGCGGCTGATTTGCTATTTTTGCGGCCACAATTGATTTTTTACGACCACTAAATTTGCGGTTGAATTGATATTTTTACGGCCACAAACATATTAACCCCTTTATAACTAAGAATATTCTTAGTTATAAAGTACCAGGATATGGATTCATCTAGAATATATCAAAACTCCCATTCGGACAAGGTGATTAATATTTTCGTAACATAAAAATTAGGAAACCCTAATAGGGTATTGTGACATTCCACAGAATAGTTAACTCATGAACTGAGGCGAACAAAATTTCGACACAAACAAAAATTATCTATCGACATTCAACTATTTTGTTTACCATATTCGCAAAATTAATTAAGTACTTTCGACATCGATCTTCAAGTCTACTAAGCCCCATTTCCCATTTCCCATTTCATGTCCAAGTCCATATCCACAAAATTTTTGATTTATTCTTGGAAAGTCTATGAATTCTAACGATTTTTTCAAGCTCATCAAAAAGGATCCAAAATGTTTAAACACTTTACTTTTGTTGTACTAAACTTGTACTTTAAATTAGCCATCTTCTGCAATATTGTTCCATTCGTTTGGATTGGAAAAGCCCGATGGCTCCAAATTTCGAAAAGTCGACTAAGGTCTTTATTCTGGTATTCCATTCTTGTCTATGAGTTCATCAACTTTTTTTTTGTCAGTCACGTTTTTGTATGGGGGATCATTGAGAGGAATCGAAAAATTTCGTCATTGACCATCGACCTTATTGGAGTAATCTGTTTTTCCATTGGCCCATTCGCTCAACTTTTGTTGATGCAGGATAAAGATAATATGGCGGGACTTTGGAATAGCATCATCCAGTTTGATATCATCTACACAAGTAAAGCACCAAAATATTTTTTCTAATTCCATTTTTTATTTTCTTGACTTAATTTTGAATCAAATTTGGTTCACCTCTTCAATTTCAAGATGCCGAAAGTTAGCAGCAAAACACAGTTTTGAAATTTGCGCTTCCATCTAAAACTACACATTTCAAAGTTGATGTTATATATTTTCAAAATTTCTTGAACTGTAGAAAAATTGAATAGTTTCACAAAAGTACAATACTTTTTTTTGTAATTGATTGCCAGGCGATATCTCGAAAAAATATTTAGTCGCTTTGCTCCATGATTAACGCAACTAAATCCTGTGCGATTTTGATCAGAATAACTTCACGTTGTTAATTTAAAAATTAGAATTTTATTTGAAAATCTGCTTGATGTTAAAGTAATGAAGTAATGAAATTATTTTTCTTCTCGTTTTGAAATCTCAGAAAGGGAAGGATGGAATGCTCAAAAATTGATGGGCAAATTCGGAGAAGATAGACTGGGTCCACTTTTTCTCTATTTCCTTATATCCACTTCAAACTTTGGCTTGAGTTACGTCTCTATCTTTGTGAGGGATCCTACCCAAAAACGTTACATATTTTCACTTTTCGTCCCATCAATTGTGGAGTATGCGCCTTACTTGTGGTGGCCTCTACTGGGTGCATTTTCACTTTGGGAATTTTACCAAATCATATTCATCTGCTTTGAAATCTATATATACCTGTTTCCACTCTTCATGTACTCCAGCTCCATCAATTACTGGCTCCAGGCTTTGACGCGGTAAGATTCAAAAATAAAAAGCTTTAATAATTCCCACTATGAAAACTCACAATAGAGGGGAATAGGTACCATGAAATAGGTACAATTTGATTCAGTTTTTTATTCTGATTCTAAAAATGTCATCAAAACTTCCGACCAGTCAGGTCCTGACCCGTAAAAAATTAAAAAAGTTAAAATTTTCTCCATTTACTTAACCCTCTGTACCCTGGCTCTCAAAAATGCACACGGTGGGGCCCTCTGTATAAAAAATAGGAGCCCTCGCTGGTGGATTGTGACAATTGTCACCTGGTCAGTATACAGAGGGTTAAATGAAGAAAGTGCGCCATCTAAATTCCTCAGCTTTCTCCACATATTTATCCCTTAAGAGAATTTAGTTTATTAATTTTTACGGTTCAGGACCTGACCGGTCGGGAGTTTTGATGACAGTTTTACATAGAATCAGAATTTAAAAAACTGAATCAAATTGCACCTATTTCATCAAAATCCTTGCGAGACCGTTGGCGCCCCACTATGGTGAATAGGAGTTTCCATACTTTAGGAGGAACTGTGACGTTGCCATTTAAGAAAGTTTTACATGAAGTCTGACGCGGCGGGTGTGCATTTGGAAATCACCGGACTGTCCCTGCAGCGCGCAAATTATAAAAAATGTTGATGATGCGATAATTCAAATAATAGAATTTCTCTATTCGGTTTTGACGGGTAATAATTTTGTTCTGCTTCAAATTTCGTTTTCAGGGTTCACAATAATCAGAAATCATTTCGAAGGAAGGGGTTGGTGGGACTTCAAGATGTTGTCGAGACAACTCGAGCTATTCGGCAATTTAAAATATTGCAAATTCTCAACATAAAATTTAACGATTGTTATGCTAACACTTTCATGATCATGTTTAAAATCCTTAATATAACGACCCACACCATGGCCTTCTATGTCTGTATAAAATTGAACAAAGTCATTCCTATACCAATCATTATCGTTTTCGCCTTGGCCTTGTTCTTCTGGGTGATGGTTGAGCTTGTCTTTTATCCGATGATGGCAAAAATAACTCAAAATTCCCAAATGTTTTTAAACTCTTGGAAAACTCAATTGGGTCGTGCTGGAAAAAGACAATTCGAACCTCTGAAGCCGCTCAATGTTCGCATTGGTCAATTTTATGCTTTTGAAAAGAGAACCGCTTTAACTGTGATACTGATTGTGTCGTCCCTCACTATCAACATTTTACTCACAATTTAGATTATAATTCAAATTAAGTTTGTAAACTGAATTAAATTTCGGATCGCTCTGATTTATCAATTTTATTTTTTGGTAAAAATAAAAATAAATTTTGCATTGATCATTCAAGTGTCTGTTAAGCGATATGTTTTTTCACCAATTTAAACTTGAATGGAAAAAGAAAATAATTGACCTGTTTCAATCATGCAAAACGCATCACAATTAATTCTCCCATGAAGACAACAATGAAAATTATAAAACCGATTCCATAGACTACGAAAACTAGATGGATATCAGACTCCTCGAAACTGAGTGGCATGAACTCTGGGACATCATCATGGACCCATCCATTTCGATTCTTGATCCTATTTTCAGATGCATACCTAATATCCTCCCATCGCATCCACAGCCCAAACATACCCGAACTCAAAAGGAGATGCATCCGATTAATGACTGCCACTCCCATACTCAAGTCGAGCAACTTTGGAGGTCGTAAAAAAAGTTGACCGATTGGCTGACTCAGATACTTATCATGAGTTTTCCTATTGTGACCAAATTTGACTCTAGACCCCTTTGATTTCATAAATATTTTGAACATATTCCAAAAATACTCAAAATCATTTTTAGGGGTCACAAAAACTGTCCCAGACTTAGTCAACTCCTTTTGAACGATTTTTTCCTTACCCAAGAGCATCTCTGGACAGACGATGTGGATTCGTTCAAGAATGACCTTCCAGTTTGAAAGTTTTCTACATGGCGGTGATTTCGTACAGAGCGACTGCCATGTCAACACCAAAGTAATATTCTCATCCCAGCATATGAACATACATTTATCAACAAGTCTGTTCATTTCAACCATTTCGATTATCCTTCGAGAAAAACTGTGTTGTTGTTGGTAACCCAATCTGTTAGTCAGCATTCGAATGAAACCATTAAATTCATTGAATGGCAAACAACGTCCATTTGCTCCAGCCAAATAAATTTCAAACTTGCCGCTGTCCAACTCCATCTCGTTGAGCTGAGTCCACTTTGATTGAAAAGAAAATCCGCTAGTGTATTCAGATTTTATAATACTCCGATATATGATAAGGAGAATCAGGCTCATAGTCAGCCAACAGCTTACGAGGATATTACCGGGTACATTTGAATTTGTAAAGAGTTCATCATCGCACTGTTCCATAAAAACGCGAAATAGCCACATGATGGAGCGGATATGTAAGTCCACTTTACTTGAGCTACTCACCGCCAGATAGCTCAGAGTGCAAACCGTGACCGTTAGAGAGCAGAAAAAGATAGCCCAAAGAGAGCCACTGAAAGGGAGTACGTAGACAGTTAATGTAGTCATGCTCCTACTAACCTCGTCGGATGTTATAAATTTGTATGTTTCCGTGTGCCCTGTGGGAATAAAGTCCTTTTGATAATGATAAATCCTCAAATTATGTTGTAAACTTGTATCGATAATTAATTCGAAGAAAGAAAACTCCATAACTTCTTTATTTGTGAGGATGCTCATGTTGAGAGTAGTCAAGAGGAAATTTATGGAGGAGTGTACGCAAGATTCTGGAGCTTTCCGACTGAATGGAGATCCTTTCCAGTTTTCAATTGGTTCATTCAGGAGCCCTGGAGAGGACTTTATTTTAGGTACAAATATGAAGTTTCTCCCGTCGGCACCTCCGATAATAAAATTGTAGCAGTTTTTCATAATGTCATAGCAACTATCCAGTTGACTAGAAGTCGTTAATGATTTGTCAGTTGTTGGACATGTAAAATGTCTCGTCTTAGAAAATTTGTTACTGCATTGTTGGCAAATGCAAATGCCTTCTGATAGAGTCGCTGTCAGATCTATGAAAAGAAAATGTTCTGTGTATAAATATATTTAACATATAATGTTGGTGATCTTAATATTGCAATGCAAGGGTCGCATCCCAGACCGAGTTCTAAATTTATTTGAGACTTGTCTCAATCTAATTTAGAAACCCTGTTAATTTATAATTCAAAATTAAATGTGTGAAAATGACCACATAGCTGACCTGCTGACCTATTCCATCGGTTTTCTACTTGATAGGTCATCCAGAACAGCAGAAATGCCACCTGTATGGGATAGCGAATCCATATCAGAACATTATTTATCAACTCGTGGTCTACCTGGTTTTTCGTATCGATCAGAAGGAGTAGATGTGGATGTAGATAGCCAAAAATCACAAATTCATCAATAAGAAATTTAGTTTGTTTCATTTCCATTCCCAGAGAAATAGAAACTCTGCTATAGGCGTATCGAAGGGTACCAGCGGTAGACAGAGGAATTTTAAAGTACATTGCTCGATATTTTTTTTGCGGTGGGTTCAACTTGGGTAGTTGGGACAGACTCTGATCATCCAGAACAAAAGGAATTGTATTTTGGTTGAAGATGGCATAGTCCAAATGGAAGTTGGAAGTGAAGATTTGAATGTAAACAAAATAATTATCCAATTGTTCAAAAATTTTACTTGCTTTTATTTCGACTTGTGTGGAAGGGGTCAGGGATATTTGGGCAAAGATAAGGCGAACATTTTGGGCTAGAAGGATGATAACGAACATGGAAAAGGTGAGGGTCATGGCGAGAAACTGTTTCTCTGTTGTTTTGAGAATTTAATTACACGAGTTTTTAGTTGGAGAATCCCAAACATTTATTTTAAAACTTTATTTCATTTGGAGACAAAAAATATTTAAATGGCACGAAACGAGTTTGAAAGAACAGCAAATTCATTATTGATTTAATGGCGGGGATAGATTGTGAATAGTTTGGAGCGTCTTAATTGGTGTATTCCTAGTATTTTTTAATGGTTGGCAGAAACACTTTTCAATTTTTGTTGAGAATTGGATAGTTATTTCCATGAAATTTAGTAGCTCTTATATTTAATTGGAGTAGTTGGTAAAAATTTTTATAAATCGAGTTTAATTGGAGAGTATAAAATGTTTGATTGGAAGAATGAAATGAGATATCTCATTTCTATTCTTTGCGAAGAATGGATTTTAAATTGGCTGGAAAATAATGGGAGTTGGTGCGGAGAATTGAAAATAATTCAAGTGTGACGATGTGAAGTCCACAATGCATTGTGGACTCAATATCGATGATGATGGAGAGCGGCAAGTTTACGGACTGCGTCATTCGCCAAAGAAGATAGATTGAAGAGGAAATTTTATAGTGTTACATAGAATTGGACATCTCGAGTGTCACATTCGACAACTTTGTCCAATGAAACGTTTATGACCAGAGTAGAATTTACATTGTGATTTTTTATACTCTTAGGAATGGCCACTATACATTGACACTACAGGTGGTTCTGTCTCATCAAATAGGATTAAAAGTTTAAAGTAAAATTGGAAAACGACTTTCGAGCTGCTTCTGCTGTAAACATTTGTGAAGGGGAAGAAAATCTCATCTTGACTAAAAATTGTCGCTGGAAAAGTGGTTGTAAGGTTATCATTTCATATTCTCTCAATTTTTGAAAATTACCCCAATAATAATTTAAAAAATATGAAATGACATCGTTTCGATCAAGATTCGAAACCTTGTTGGACCATATCCCATAAACATCAAACTTGTACTATTCAATCACCTGCCAGAAACCAGATCAGTTCAGCTTTCAAATGTATAAATTCAAAATTCATTTTCATTAACTGTCTTGCATCTGCAAATTTTTTCATTCTTCCAGACAATCACAGAAAGTGAAGAAATTGCAAATTGTCAAGTAGAGGCTGATAGGCTTCATTTAAAAAATAATAAAAGTTGAGTCAGTCTTTGCAATATTTAATTGCAAAGAAAAATTTCATAATGTCTCTACCAAACCAAACAAACCCACATGCCCAATGACGATTTTCATTAATTGGATTTTCTCTTGCACAATTTCTAACCATTCGTTCATAATATGAACTTCATATGATCAAATCGTACATAAATAAAATTGTTTATCTGGGGAAATGACGTATTTCGACAAAGACAAATGAAAACGTAATTAAAAATAATAATTAATAAAACTTAATAAACAAAATTATTATTTACTCAATCTCAACTATCAAAGTTGTGTCATTCCCCCCCTAATAATTAATGACTCATTAAATTATTTCGAATTACTCAAAATGTCAAATAACCCTCAGTCTTCTTTGTCTGTTGTTTTGCTTCACAAAACCAATGAAGTAATTTGGAACCTTTTTGATTGATTATTTCATAAACAAAATCGTTGTAAGAGTGACCCCCACTCCATCCCCCCTTCTCATTTGCAGCCCGAGTCCTTGCCTGTGTCCAACCATTTTTACTTTGTTTCTTTATTCGATACTTTCCTGTCCTAACATTTTCATATCTCCAAATTCAAAATGTTTAAAGACTTTACTTTTCTTATGATAAACTTGTTCGTGAAATCAGCCATCTACTGGAATGCTCTTCCATTCGTTTGGAATGGAACAACTCGATTACTCCAAATCTAAAAAAGTCGACTAAGATTTTTCTTGTCATATTCAACTCTATGAGCTCATCTACTGTTTCTTTGTCAGTCAGGTTTTTGTATCGGGAATTATTGAGAGGAATCGAAAAATTTCGTCATTGACCATCGACCAGAGTGAGTGACCAGTTAAAAAACTACCATCATTTTTATTGAACAAAACTACGTTTGAAATTCAAACTTTGAATTTCATTTGGACGCCAAGTCTTCAGTTGCTCTGACTATTTTGTTCTTCCAAGGATACCTCAAATTATTCATCTGACAAAACAAGACAAAAATTCAAACTCCATCTTTAAGAACTTTTATTCAATCGATTCTCAAAGTCAGTGCGTCATCTTCACAGAATTTCTAGAAATACTGACTTTGGAAGAGAAGTACAATTTCCTCATCTTTGAACTTCTTTCCACTCTGAATCATTTCCCAATTAAAGTGGACCGAATTGAAGAGACAATGGAAAAGTCCTCCAAATGGAGACAAAGAATTTGGAAATTTATCCATTTGCGTTAAATTGTCATGTAAACAACTTTCGTCCTCTACAGGTTGCTCGAGTCCATTTTGATTGATCCAAATTTCATTGACAATCATTTCCCCGTCCATTTCATTTATTCTAATTGTTTCATATGGACTCTTTTTTGGACTGTTGAATTGTTCCTCCTTCATCCAGAAGTAACAATTGCGATTCAAATCGGATTCTCGTCCAAGTAAAAGTTACCTTTCGACATCTTTTGACATTTCGTTTAATTGCTTTCTACATTTTCTGCATTTTTATTTCCAACTGAATTTGCTTCTGCATTTACAGGGAAGGCTACAATTCGATCTTGGTGAGAATTTTCATTTCAAGAAGTTCTTGACAAGAACTTTTCACTCGCTTCGTCACCATTCAGTGTGTTATTACTATAGTTTTAGCATCGATGGTCAATTATTCATATTCGAGTCCAAGTCAACTCCTGTACTCGATTCTTCCTCCAGCCAATCGATCAACCACGAACTTCAATCTTCTCATCTTCGAGACGAATTCCTTGCTATTTTTATGTAGTAGCATGTGTTTCCTTTATGTGTGCATCGTTTACTTTTTCTTCAAAAATGCAATCAAACTCTTCATGATTTGATTGTCAACTCGATTTTCAAGTGAGCACGTTCCATTCACAGCTTGAGAGTTAATTTGTTGTCAAATTGAGTTTTAATTTCTAGTGGAATTTTATTTAAAAAACCAACTGAGCCAGAAACTCAATTTAGAAATCACAATTCCGATTCGGTTGGAATTGGGTAGGAGATTGAAAAAATTGCAACTCTTCAGCCAATCAAACTCAGTGAATATTTTTCTATTCAAAATCTGAAATATTCAAATTCGAAAACAATTTTCTGTTTCCAAAAAAATTGAAACAAGTTTTGAAAATGTATTAGAGTTAAAGGCGAAACTGTCAAACTCCTGTAATTCCCCACACCAAAATGGCCTGAGCATATTTCCGCCATTCCAAGAATTTGAATTTTGAAGTTTGAATTCTTACATGTACTTGAGCTAGAATTTGATAATCTTTCGGCTATTTTCCATATTTCTTTCATGAAGCAGACCATGCAAATCTCTTTTCTGAAGATCCCCAGTTAACCAACCATCCGAAATGTGAAAAGACACATGAGTGGAACTATCCTCTCAAATTCTCAAATTTCACATGAATATCCTTTTTTCTTGAATAGGGCACAAGGTGAAGCAGAAGGGACGAGGATTGGAATTGATGAGGAGTCTCCTCCCCAAAGTCCTTCGACAATGGCCCGATTACCTTTTAATTTTAATTGTGATTTAATATTGTGGACAATTAAACTGTCTCCATCACAAAGACTTGATTTAACTCTTGGTTTATTTTATTCCATCAAAATGGATAATCCGGTCATTTCAACTAATTTTGGTGCGCAATTCATCGAAAGGAAACCTTCAATAGCTTTGATTTATTTCATCTTGGCATCTTTTGCTACTGGATTCCCACATGGGAATCCATCCATGGAGTTGATCAGGTTGAGCATCAGGGTCAATGCAGTTAAAAATTTTAAATTTCATTTTTCCACATGAAATAATTTTTGTCAAAATCTATGACGACTCCAACATTTCGTCACCGGATGGCTACGTCAGAGTAAAAACCACTTTTATCGTGTCTTCGAAATCGAAATATTCGAGGCTGTTCGATTGTTCCTTAGTTTCGCTTCATGTTCTTCGAAGCTCTTCCATGCACACCCCAGAGTTTTGCAAAACCCACAGAGATAATGAAATTAATCCAAATAATCAACTATTTTGATATACAATTACCAATTGTTCAAATTACTCAGCCGATTTCTTATCATCGTTCAATTTTCTTTCATTAAAGTTGTGTTTATCACAGGTAGTCGATTACCTACTTCCGCTTCCGCCTATGGTCTTTCAAAGAAATGTAGGTATCGACATGGATCATAATTACTTCGTTGACCACACTGGCAGTTGTCTGTGTAAATCAGAGTCGTATAAACCATCCTTTCCAGAATTCTATTTTAATTCAATAATCGTATATTCTTTTTCTGACCATCTAAATGCTTTTTCCACATTCAGTTTCTAACTTCTACCTGAGTTCCCAAACATTTTTGTTAAATTTCTCCAAATATTTTTGAAATCAAAGGAGGAGTTGAACAAGAGGGGGTAAACTGATAAATTACATAAACCTGTCGACAGCCTCTCCCACTTTCTTGACATTTCCTTTCAAACAGCTCGTCTCCATGATTTTCTAATTCAGGAATCCTCAATATCAGCCCTTTGTCTTGGAAAAAAGGCCACGAGGTCAAATTAACACCCATTTCTCTGGTATAAATTTTGTTTAAAACAAGATGACGATTAAGAAGAAGGATTTAATTTTGAATGATATCGCTCTGTATTTATTATCGAGTCTCATGATTTTCCCAACAAAGTTTAATTTGTCCACTGGGAAAATCATAATCCTTCAAAGTGGATCAGCCCGATGGGTATTCTGTATTTTCTTCGTAAACGGTTTGCTCAGTATGGACGAATGTCCGTCTTTTTCAGTCTATCGTTCTGAGACAATACGTTCAATTCCATCATCTGGCTTTCCATATTCCGTGTGCTGCAGCCTACATCATTTATGTCTTTTGTACCTTCATCATCTTCTTCAAATATCCGAAAGAGACTGAGGTCATCTTCAACCAACTGGACATTTGCGATGAAAGTGAGTCCATTTCAATAACTTAATTGTTACTCAACAACTTGTCTTGAAAAACAATGAATTCATAACTTGATTCCATTTTGCAGAGAATGAAGTGAAGAGGATGAGATATTCGATTCAGGAATTGTTCATCATCACACTTCCCTACATTTTGCTTGTTTGTGTGACTTCCGTGTACCTTATTATTTACCTCTATGACCCGACCTCTCCTCAATTCATTTTTTCGGCTCTACCTCCATCTTATCAAACTGGAAAATGGTTGATCATTTTGATGGTTTACGAGACATGGACCTTCTTTTACTTTCTCTGCTTAGCCTACTTTGTATATTATTCGATCGTCTCCTTCATGGAAAGTAATAATCACTCTTTCGTCTCAACGCTAAAACTAATAAAGTAAGAACCATTCGATATTCTAATGAAATATAGCAACGGCAGCTCAGGTTGTAACAAAGGGAGAAGTTGTCACTCCATTCTTTGATTTTTAATCCTGTCTAGATCTGGCAAAATTTCCGCAACGC
This sequence comes from Arrhopalites sp. Gr-Col-00791, assembly GCA_034694425.1. Classification (NCBI taxonomy): domain Eukaryota; kingdom Metazoa; phylum Arthropoda; class Collembola; order Symphypleona; family Arrhopalitidae; genus Arrhopalites; species Arrhopalites sp. Gr-Col-00791. Next base: position 11,446 of record JAQHQX010000256.1, read on the forward strand.
AGATGATTGAACATTGTCGTTATGCAAGACAATTGGAACTTGAATTAAAACTATTCAATTTAGTTAACTCCTATCCTATTTTCACACTTAAATTGATGCTCATCCTGATCTCCTCTTCTTGTGTATTCTTCGGCATTGTCCTCTATCATGCTCACACCCTTCTCTCATTGATTATCATCGGTGGAGCATTCGACTGCATCCTCTTATTTGTCGTTTTGTTCGACAAAGCTTTTCGATTACCTGATCTGATGGAACAGGTCAAATTGGAGTTGTTGGTCGAGTCTCAGAAGATGCAATTGAAGGATGATCGGGATTACATCAAGAGATGGATCACTTCCGTGGCCGATGTGGGAATCAAAGTGGGTGACTTCCACACCCTCGAGAGAACATCCACACCCGCATTCATCGACTTTATAACGAAACATGTTTCGAGTCTCCTCATCACATTTCGTGGATGAGTTTCAAAGTGGGAATGCTGGGATGAGAATGATTTGGATGATGGATTTTAATTGTTGTGAACTACTACGAGACGAATATGAGGCCATCGCGTCCTGCTTTAAAAAGCGGACCAAGTTCAATCGGGTCGTACTAAAACCCATTCATTACATCGTTTACTTCAATCCAGAGCATTTTTGTGTGAAAAAACGTCGTAGCGTCCCAAAATGAGTGTTGAAATATTTAATTGGGATTGAAGTTAATGTTATTTCAATTCAGCACCGATCTCTACCGGCATTCCAAGTGCATCTACCTGATTGACACTCTGCTATAGTTGTTCTTTTCCATAAATGTAGGTACCACAATCTGTCACCTCGAAAATATCAGGGTAATTTCTGTTTATTAATACAAAAAACAGAAATTCCAACGAATAATATCTCGCTCCCCTACAAACGAATATTTCAATAGATGTGGGTAATGACACCTTCAAAGAGGTCTCTTGAGGCTATGCCATATTTCTTCTAAAGGCCATCCACAACCCATGAAAAGATGCAAAAAATTTGTGAAAACTGTAAACACATTTGCTAATGAATGATTGTAAATTCCACATGTTGAATTTTATTTAAAATATTCTATTTAAATGTATAGGCTGTAATAAAATGTAATAATAAGATTAGTCGATCAGCGTCCAAGCGCAGCATTACAATTTACATGAAGGAACAGATTTGACAGGTTAGAGAACTCCGGAAACACTTACGGCTGATCAAGTCACTCAAATCAATTTTGTGGAAAATAGCTCCAATATCATTTTTGGGCAGTTTGAGGTTTGGTGGTAAGTGGGTAAATTAGTCGTTCCTGACTTGGAAAGTCTTTGATATTGTATAAAGATTTGTTAGAAGAAGTAAGAGAAGCGAGCGCAGTTAGATGAAACGGAAAACACTGAGTTTTAATTGGCGGCGTGGATTTTTAGAAAAACCCAATTCCACGTCCACGTCAACTTGGACGTGGCGACCTGGGTTTTACTAACACCCCATTGAACATTGTTGAACCGACCATTCAAATGTAAAAGAATTTATTTATTGTTAGTTTTACTTGATATGAGATTGACCCCCAATTAGTTTAATTGACGAATTAAATCAATTGTAGCTCATAAGGCTCAACCTCGTAGATGGTAGAACGTTGAACACGATTGTAAGTTGAATTATGGGCAAATATGTTTTGCAGGTGAATGCGGATAATGTTACTAATTAAGATAAAGTTGATTAGTAAATTTGAGTATTTACCAAACGGATTACAAATCGTATAAAGTTATTGAAGTAGATTCAAATTTAGTTAATGCCCTCAGTCAACTACAATCCCAATCAGCGTTCATTATGCTTGTAGATTGTCTTTACCAAGTCGTTTTACCAGTTAATTAGCCATTTAAAACAATCAGTTATCAGTCTCACCATTTTTTGTATGCCAAATAAGCGGAAAAACTATTTTCTCCGGCCTAAAATTACAACAATTCCAAAACAAGGCCTGTTTCAGTTGCTAAGGAAAAAGTCATAAAACAGACACCATCAAAACTAGACTTTATTACAATCGTGGACATGTCATCAAAAACCAAGTTATTTCTTCAATTTAGTCACATCTCAAAATTTTAAACAAACTTCGCACCAGAAACAGTTTAAAATCTGGTCCAATGCAATTCAAATCAAATTCGAGCTATTTGGATTTAATGTTTTACTGACCTTTTTCATTTTGATCAAGTTGAAAGTCATTTCGACAATCTTTTTAAACTCATGACAACCAGCACAATTTAAAACTTCCTTCACTAATTAATGACACTCATGTAACTCACGAAGCAACTGTCAAAACAAAACTTTGTCAAAATTTCAAGTTCACAGTTCCAGCATCCAACCAAAACCAAATGATCAAAGCGTTTGCAGGAAACTCAAATAAAAAAATGCTTTCATTGCGGGAAAACAGAATGAACTTTCAATCGTTGCGACTCATCGGAAAAGCCAATATCCTTGCCTTGGAAATAGATGTAGAGACAGGCAAGATTTCGAAACCACGTTCTCAGTGGAAGCAATTTACAGCCAAACTAATTCTCGCTTTGGGTCTGCTCCATGTGGTCCACTTGATCTGGACATTTGCAAAACTTTTCTCTTGTCCTTTTAACTCCATCAAGATGAATGTGACCATCCATTTCATTTTTATTTTTGGCTACACTTTGGAAAATCTTGTGCGCTACACGCTTTTCTCCTGGGATGCCGACGCAAACATTGCCATTTGGAACTATATCGTTGACGAGAGTATTCACAAAGAATGGAATCATAGACATTTGGCTACATCTACAGTCACAGATACTGTGCCTCAATCTGGTCATCGTGGGGTCAGCCAGAAAGGTCGCACATTCAATTTGATCTAAATTTTAGGTACAAGAAACTATTCAGTTTTTCCAGTCTTGGGGGTTCTCTAGTAGTGTCGAGAGTATAATTGTAATGGGTTAGTTAAATGGACTTGGTGCTATCAGAAAACTATTATCATATAAAGTCTTGTTTCTTTTCCTCTGTTGAACATTGCCCTTTGACACCTTTTAATTGTTAAGGAGCACAAAGAGTCACACGAAGAATACTAACACAAAAATCATTAAAAACTTTGCCAAAATATTTGTGCTCAAAGAATATTTGAGTTGATCAAGTGAAAAGATTTTTCCGAAAGTTTCCAAGTTGAAAATTTCAATTCCACTTTTAGAAATCGAGGACATTCAGAAGGGTCGACGTTGGACAGACTATTCATTGCAGGAACTTTTGGCAATTTTCCTATCTCCAATGACCACCTTGTCGATGCTGCTGCTAGTCATTTATATTGGGATGGACAGGAATCGACTACAGTTGCTGTATTCAGTAATACCTGAAAAACTTAAAGGGAATTGGAGTTTCGTCCTTTCTTTGATGGTCGATGTATTTTCTTTCATCTGTCATGGCATTCCCTTCTACTACGTGCTAATTGAGCAACTCTTGTTCTTTCTCAAAGTCTACGCAACCGTCAATTTGCTCAGACACCGATTGAGGTAAGTAAACTTCCTTGTAAATAAAAATTTCATCTAGTGGAAGCTGTCACTAGAACATAGAAGTCGAACCACCTTGGACTTGTTAAATTTGTGAAATTGTTCCATGTCCATATTGTGCCCTCTGGTCAATAGTAGTAGTGCTGACTCTAACTATATTTTTGAACTTCCAATTCATCTTGTTTCAAATAGCTGTGGGAGCATTCGGAAAATTTTTTCAATTCAAAACTCTTAACTAAGTTCA
>JAQHQX010000257.1:0-15149 GCA_034694425.1 Arrhopalites sp. Gr-Col-00791
ACACAATTTAAAATAGACATTGATGTTGATTGATGACTTTGTTTGTTCAAAATATTTTCATACAAATACAAGAGGTAGTACATTGACGATTATATTATATATAACTCGACTTCATTTGGACAATTAAAACTCCATCAACTTACAATCATGATCATGTCATCGGTTGGTTTTGTTATCCATAATTGTCAGAAAATTGAATTTGTTCGTTGGCCCGAATTGAATGTCAAACTCTTCAACAAATTGTCACATTTTTCAGGTAACAATTTAATTCTGGATTCAGAAAACACATTTTGTAATTGATATTGAATTACTGTCGTATTTTTGGAAGAACAGAACAGTCTGAGATTGTGAACCAAGTGAACAATTCGGAGAGAAAAGGAAGATGGAATAAACAGAGATCCCATAGGGAACTTCTCATTTCTTACATTCCATTTGGTGTCTACAGTCTCATTGTGTTTTATCCTTTAACCTACGCAGTTGACATGTCTGTGCCGATTCTTCTGATCAAGTTGTTGTCCATCAAATATCACAATCTTCTCACTATCACCATTTGTCTGACTCTGGACACTTTGATGATGATGATCGATCTCATACATATATGCTCATTATGGCTGCTACTTTTTATTGTTCTTCATCAACATGCTCGTCCAAAGTCTCCACCTCTCAGTACAAAGCCTATTGTGGTTTGGATCGACCATGTAAATTCGTACTTTTATTGTACTTTTATTTAAGTACGTTGACATGAACAGGCTTTTAACTTGAATGCATTTGATCTCAATTAGATTTGTTAAAAAAAGTCTTGATGGAAATGACTTTGAGAAATTTCCAAAGGTCGCTCGGACCATCTTCAACTCATCCTTTTCAATCTTAGTTGGTTGACACTCGCATTTATGCATAAAATTGTGTCTGAATCTTGCTATTTTTGGTGGATTTGGAGCAATTCGATTGTGCTCGACGGATCTTTACTTCGCTTTCATGTTTTGGTTTTTATGTATTCTTGGAATCATCTTGTACATTGGCACTCTGAACTTCAGTAGGTGAAAACATGTGTGTTTGTAGTTTTCAAGCTCCCCTCTGTTTCTGAATATTGATTGAGCAATTGCTATTCTGTTTAAGGGAGCGTTGCAAAATGACGTCGCGCATTTTACGGGGGTGCCGAAGAGGTTTTCTAGGATATTTTGTGACATGGGAGGGGTTGCGACCGGGAACAATAAAAGTCTTCGTAGAAGTTTCTGGTTTTTAGATATGTTATTCATCTTAAACAAACTACATATGGGGGCGCCAAAACATAAACAAACCCGCAGGCGGGATATTCTGCATCGTTTTTTTTACTGAAAACGCCAAAAATGACAACGTGTTCGTTTGTGGTGTGGGAGAACAAAACACGATAAAATATGAAACCTCTGGACAATGACCCTAAGTTTTAGCCCAAGTTTTTGAGAAAATGACACAACCGTCACATCATCGGTAACCGGCCCACGGGGGGAAACTCACTAGCACATATGGCAGTATGCTAGAATCGTAGTTTGAACGATGAGCACATCCAATTAGGTTGCTGAAAATACTGATCAGACCCATGCGAAACTTGATTTTGACACTTGAAACTGATACTCACAGCAAATGGCCTCTAGAGGTCACCATAGAAGTTTGGTGACCCCGTTGCCCGGAAAAATCTAAAAAAAATCAGACAGATGCATAAATTTATGCATCTGTCTGATTTTTTTTAGATAAAAATTTGTTTTTCTCTCTTTAAAGAGAGAAAAACAAATTTTTATTGTCACTTCTACGCAAATGTAGTTTACCAAATATGGTACAGTAATACAAAGCATAATTCTTTTCTAAAATAGATGTTATATTTTTAAATGATTCGTTTGTTATTTATCATTGTAAAGATGGTTGTTGTCGATTTGGCAAGAGGCTTTTAAAACTGTTAGGACTATATTTTCGATCACTGACCTAGAAATGAGAAATCTTAATCTAATTGATTTAAAAAAATTAGTAATGGTCCCTATCATTATTCCTAATACTTCTATGTTTTTAAGGTGAAGACTTAATTTTAAATTGTTAGCACATTTATCGTATATCCGAAGGTTTTTCACAAGATTCAAGTCGGTCAACTCAACGGCATATCCAGAAATGTTGCACAAACCAGTAGGACCACTATCGATAAAAGTTATTGATTGAGATTGGTTTTTTCTGCAAAATAATGCTCCAGTTCAAGCCTCAGGTTCAACAAAGGTCTAGTTCAAAGACGAGAAAATTAGGGTAATTGATTGACCACCGACTTAAATCTTGTGGAAAACCTTCGGAGGATATTGGTGAGTCATGCGAATGCTGAAGGAACCCAATATAATGACATAGGTGACATGGAGAAATTGTCCCATTCTCAAATACCCTTGTCCAAGATCTCGTGGAGAAAATGGATTCCCGGTATTTAGTGGTGATTCGCAACAATTGAGGGTGTACTCATTATTAATAACCCACTAGACTAAAAATATTTTGATTTTAAACTTTTTTCATAGAAATAAAGAGTTTAGACTGAAAGCGACTAATTATGTCTGACAGTCCAAAATCAATTTTTTGTCCATAAATTTTTTAATGATTTTGAGACTGAAGATTTTTCGCTTGAACATTACGTTACTGATGTAAGGTGATGTCCGTGTAATTACAAAAATTTTTTTAGTAAGCTACTGTTCTTTTAAATCTAAAAAAACAGAGGCGACTAATTATCTTGGACGCACCTTATACATATAGGTGTTTTTTTAATAAAATAGAGAACAACATCAAACATGTATAACTTCGAAAAATTCCGCGTACATAAAACACTCGAATTCGGCGACAATGAACATCGGGGAACAACTATTTTATACTTGTTATCACGTGTTACATCAATCAGTAGACATCTGGCCGGGTTATAACAAAATTTGGACAGTCCAAATTTTGGCTGTTATCCGATAGGAAACTTCATTTTTTGAGATGCTGCCTTATTCAAATAATATGAAAGTTCGCTTACTTGAGAACCTTAATAGTCATCCTGTATGTATATGAGTGTGACCGGTCACAAACACTCTAAGCCCCAACTTACCCTCTGTCACAAATCTGCATACCCCCTCCCTGCAAAAGCGTGTGACGTCCTTTGGAAACGAACCCCTAATTTGAGAGGAAAAAGTACATCGAGTCAATGTTGGTGAACTAATTTCTCCAAATTAATATCACCTCTATTAAACGATAGCCACAAATAACGCCGAAACACTGACCAAAAATAACACTACATCATTTAAAACACTCATTAATTTGGCTGCGTAGCAGCCTACAGATACTTTTGTTTAAATATATATTTACATAAATAAAAATAAACACACTAACTTTTATTACATCACTTAACTCTATCCCCTTGATTTACACTACAACATTCATATGAACAGGTAACCAGATTACAGTGACACAAAAATTGGGAGGCACAAAACTTTTTTTGCATTTTGATTGTCATCCATTTTAAAATGGATGAAACTTCACTACGCCATGGCGTAGTGATTTTGTATTAATTTATTTGGCGCGCCAGATAAATTAATACAAAATCACGAGTAAAAGCAAACCGAAGCGATTGTTCCAATAACTAATGGCCAAGTAAGATAGTGTCAAGTTATTTTTTGGACCCTTGAGTGATGCTCGTACAATTGATTATGTACATTAAGTAGGTCTTGCAGTACATTCATTACTGGAGTTATCGAAGGATGATCATAATGCCGACAACTTGTTTGACACAGTAGTCGATGAAATTTGGGGTTGACATTCGTTCGAGGGTGTGAAAGTGGGCGACTTTGATTCCTGCATCTGAGATCCCCTCAGTCACTTTTTTGACATAAAGAAATCCAGCCATATCCAGGGATTTTCTGGCACTGACTTGCACTTGATGTTTAAATTGGTTGAGAAGATTGGGAATTCTGAACGCCGTCATGTAGACAAAGCAGAAGACAATTGTCAAGTCTAAACCTATCAAGTAATGGAGGGCCGCCAGGATGGGGTGAGAAGTTCCCATTTTCAATGCAAAGACGAAACTGGTGATTACAATTATGAGGCTACATAGTTTGATCGCATAAATGAGATGAGCATGGAGATGGTTGAATAGGCGGATAGCCGTAATCAGCAATTTTGTGTCGGCCAACGTTTGCATTATCTGAGATCGGGAGATTGAAGTGGTCTGCCTGTGAACAAATCTTTCAAAATGCAATTTCTCAATAGAAATGTTGGTTTTGTTCCTACTTTTGAATTAATGAAACCCCCCGACAACACATTAGAAATGCATTGCTATATTTCTGTTCTGTAAATTTGCTTTCTTGCCCCCACTATTTATTTTTTATGAACTGAATAGTACATAAAAAATTCCAGTTGGTGGCGTCAGTGTTTTCTGTTTTCTCTAACTGCGCTCGCTACTTCTTTAAAGAAATATTATTTAACCGACAAACAAAAATTAGGAATTTGACCAACACATTCTTATTTAATCGACCAACAGATTTTTTGCGGCTGTAAATTTTATGTCAGTATTTTTATAAAAGAATTGTCAGGAGGACAAAAATTGCATATCAGTAGGAAATAAAATAATTGTCAGGAGATTAAATGTAAATGTCAGACATTATAAAATCATTGAGACGTCACTGATTTGTCAACAAAAGTATTCATTTTGTCCACACTCTTTTTGTCCACAAAAATACTTATATTGTCTAGAAGAATTCCACAAAACGAAAATTCCACACCGGAAGACTCCACACTGGCTCAAGGCGACATCATGGGATTTTAAATTTGTTTAAATTGTTTTTTTTAAATTCAAGGAATAAAAAGTGTTGGTGGAATTCTAAACTCTGTTGGCCAAAAATCTGTTGGTTGATTAGATAAAAATTTATTGGTCAAATTCCTTTGTTGGCTTAATTCCAAAATCTGTTTGTCGGTAAAATTGATATCCCTTCTTGAAACAACTTAGTTCATCAATTATTATAAAGTTCTGCTTTATATGGGTAAGTGAACGCTATTTGGTGTCAAATGGGTATTTTAAACTCAATGGTGAAGCCGATTTGAAAAACGTGCGGCGCATAGATTTCTCGCATGTCCATTTGACACCAAATGGATAATTACCCATATATAGCCCTTTTAGAATTAGAGTTATTTCTTTTGACCCTACAGAATTAATGTTTTCGGTTTTGGATTTCATTCCTTTGCCATTCAGGTTTCTATAGCCTACTTTTGAGCAGTACATTATTCCTTCGGGTTTTGGATGGTTTAATTGAGTCTAAATGTTTAAGATAATCTTTGGCCAAGGTCGATTCCTTTGCACATATTTTGTGTTCTGGCAATTGAATTTGATAAAAAATTAAATTACCTTAATCGTCGACTAAGCTGATTTATGGTCTTGTCAAGTTGGAGGAAAAATAAAAGCTCCACAATAAGAATGTAGTAGTAACCCATTGATTGGCAAGTTAGTGAGAAAAAATCCAACATCAGACACATAGCAAAGCTCCAATTTTCTTGCCATTCTTTCGGCACTGCCGAATAAATCAATTGTAATCGACCCCGGTCCGTTGCGGTATAAACAATAATCACAACGGTCGTCAGGGCTAACACGGGCGCCAAGAAGATGGCCAGAATTTCTTGCAACGAGTATTCAGTCCAGTGCCTACTGGTAGGGTGACCTTCATTTTCTGAGATTTAATTTCCTCTGTTTAAATCAACGAATTTAGGGTTTGTCCCTAAATTCCCATGTCCTAAAGTGAATGGTCGGTGAATGGTGGTGAATGATCTCCAACGTGGGTGAATGGTGGTGAACGGTCGGTGAATGGGTTTTAACATGGGTGAATGGAGGGTGAATGGTGGTGGATGGTGGTGAGTGGTCGGTGAATGTCTCCAAAGTGGGTGAATAGTCGGTGAATGGTGGTGAATGGTAGGTGAATGGGTTTTAGTACGGCCCAACAATTTCCTTCACAAAAGGTGCTATCATGACCGGTAGCCAAGTTGTCTTTCAATTTCAAAATGATTAAAACACAACCCCAAAAGATGATAAAATTCATGAAATTTTTAAATGGAAAAATTTAATGATACTAACGTTTCCTGTTGTTTCCACTTTTTCCCGATCGAGATCTAGCAGAAGCGGACTCATAGTCTTGATGCCCCTCTCTTTGGACCGATTCGCTGAAGATATAGTTCCAAATGGCGACATTTGCTTCACTGTCCCACATAAAGAGGGTGTAGCGAAATATAATATCAAAAAAGTAGCCTACGATCAACATGAAATGTATAGTAACGTCCATTCTGATCAATTCAAACGGCATGGACAGTAATTTGTGGAACGTGAAAAGTAAATGAAGCAAATGGAGGATGCTCATTGCTAGGACGAGTTTCGATGTTATCCTTTTCCACAGCAGATCCGTTTTTGAAATCATACCAGTCTCCATATTGATTTCTAGTGTAAGAATATTGAATTTACTAAGGAGTCGAAGGGCATGAAGATTTATTCGGTTTTCCCTCAATGTCAGCATCTTTTTGTTGTGTTTCTGCTGGAGTTTGAAGTTATGGGCATTTCACAACTGGCAATAGTACAACAAAGAGTTTTGAATTTTTGGCAAATGTTGATGAGCTGCTTGATCGAATGACTGTCAATGACGATTTTTGCTTCGGAAAGAAATTAGGTAGTTCTAAGAATTTGGATAACGAAATTACAAGTGTCAGTCTGGCTGTATAGCTCAATTTTGAATCGTATTAACCAAAATGTTTCTCATGGAAAATAGTTGGAGCCTTAGTTGCTGTACACTTTTTTGGTGTATCAAGGATCAGTTTTCTTGGGAATTTTTTTTTCTCACGGTGGTAAAATTGATTATGCAATAGTGAGTGTCCAAAGTTAGTGCACATAGAGTTTGCAGTGACCCTGTGTCATAGGTACGCGGCAAAATGTCATGTAAATTTTTTTTCGGGGAAGCCCGACTAATTAGCTTTAAAAAAAAAATTAGTTGTTTGTGTACATTTTGTAACATAACAAAATGCCACCCAAAATCCCGACGTCACTCAAAAAGTCTCTTGTACAGTGGTACACGGGCAGAGGAAAATTTTCGAAAAAATCTGTGGTTAAAAAATTTTCTGGGCCGAAATGTTCAAAACGGACTATTTACAGCGTTTTAGCTGCTCATGATGCGTCTACTACTCCTGGTTTCAAAAGACCACGGTCAACGAGTCGTCCTGTAGCCACCCCGGAAGTCATCAACCGTGTGAAGAGAAAGTTTGAACGTGAACCCAACAAATCTGTTCGGAATGCAGCGGCCCAACTTGGAATTTCAAAATCAACATTATCCTATATTAAGGTCAAGTACCTGGGCATCAAGGCCTATACTAGAAAATGTGTGCCTTTGTATCGAAATGGTCAAGAAAAAAAATCGAAACGAAACTGTCGAAAAATTTATGAAAAAAAAGTTTTGTCCCGTCCGGGCAACATCATCGTCATGGATGACGAATCCTACTTCCCTCAAGACCCGGAAAATTTGCCTACCAGACAGTTTTACCATTCATCAAGTAAGTCTGACACTCCAATTGATAAGAAAACCAAGAAAAAGGAGAAATATTTCAAGAAATATTTAGTGTGGCAGGCGATTGACGAATTGGGGAACGTTTCCAAACCGTATATTTGTGAGGGCACGATGAATGGAAATATTTATGAAAAGGAGTGCATCCAGAAAATATTGATCCCCTTCATGAAAAACCGGCAAGTTCTCTTCTGGCCAGACATGGCACCATGTCATTATCGACATGGCAAGATTCCTCTCCTGGACGCCGAAAATGTGGACTACGTGGGAAAAGATGAAAATGCTCCCAATGTTCCAGTTGCTCGTCCCATTGAACTTTTTTGGGCCCAACTCAAGAGGCGATACAAGGGTCGAAAGGAACCTGCAAAGTCCTTGTCATCATTTAAACGTATATATAATAATTTATATAAGTCTATTCCAAAAAACAGTGTACAAGCACTTATGAAACGGTGTCGACGCAACCTCAGGTCAATTGGTCAAGTTGGGGTCATGGGCCCTTATAAAAAATTGTAAATAAAGCTAACTACCCAAAGCACATTTGTTGTGAATATTGTTGATTTTCATCCAGTAGTTTATTTTCTAGGCTCGTTTGAGCATCATTGTCACTAACTCCGGACACTCACTAAAACTTGAATGTAAGAAGAAGCTCAACAATTTTTTGAAAAACAAAATCTACAAAGATGGGAGTAGAGGTCCTCTCCATTGTAGAAAATTGTCCAGATTTGATTCCCAAATTTGGAATGGAAAAGCAAAACGTCTTGTAAAATTCACGATTCTCCCTGAATCGGAAATTTTGTGACTCGATCAAAACTTTTTGCTTAACCTTTTGAATCTTGTCAGGGATAACAAAAGCCGTGTTGAAAGCAAAAATATATATTACCATGGAGATTATACAAAAAAACCAACACATGAAAGCAAAGTGTGGATCGGATAACCACAAACGAATTGCTCCAAATCCACCAACAGCTGAAACTGCCAGAGCCATAATTTTCATGAGAAAAGTAATTGTGGACCAACTAAGATTGAAGAGGACTAATTGAAGATGGTGAGTTCGGGCGACCTTTGGAAATTTCTCAAAGTCACTTCCATCAAGACTCTTCTTGACAAATCTAATGATAATCAAATGGATCAAGTTAGACATTTTATTCAAGTCAATTAAAGTTCTTAAATTAAAGCGCTCACAATGCACCTGTACGATCGACAATTTTTGAAGGTCTTATGTTTGGAAAACTTGGAAAAAACAAAAAGATTGACAATTTCAAAATTCCCAAAACGAAACATACACAAAATTTTATACTTATTTATTGTGGTATCATTCATTTTCCTTGATGTTTTGTCTTCGTCCTTGTATTTTGACCCCAAGGTTGACAAATCTCCGATTTTTTACCCTTAGAGGTCAATACCTTAAAAATTACCGCGTATTTTTAAAAATGAGTGCCATATTCAAAATCAGTGCAAAAAACTGGACCGGTGCATTATCAACTAACTGTTTCGTTGGGTGTCACTCGTGTAGGTGCATTGTTAGTTATGAGGTTTATTTACATGGTCGATCTAAGCCGCAACAAACTTTGTGTTGAGAGTTCAAGACTCTGGACAAGCATGTTCGGGAATGACAAGATGAAGTAGGAGCTATAATGACTAAATACGAAATGTATCATCGTCATGAGAGTGTCCAGGGTCAGAGAAATGAAGATGGTGAGAAAATTGTGGTGGTTGATGGGCAACAGATTTATCAAGAGAAACGGCATCGATATATCAGCCACGTAGATGACAACATAAATCAGAAGAAGACCAGAAACAGCAAAGGGAAAGTACGAAATTAGAAGTTCCCTGTAGGATCTTCGTTCATTCCATCTTCCTTCTGTCCCGGAATTGTTCTCTAGATCGACGACATTAGACTCCTCTGCTCTTGCAATAATACAAAAGGAAGCGTTCTGTTAAATATCAATTACAAAATCTGTTTCCTGATTGATGAATGAATCGTTACCTGAATATTTTGACAGTTCGTTGTAGAGTTTCACATTTAATTCTGGCCAACGATCAAATGCAATTTGTGCACAACTATTGAGATTCGCAAAACCAATCGAGCCTATAAACATTATTGGAATTTGATGAAGTTTTGGTTGTCCAAATGAAATGGAGTAAATTGTTTGACCCACAAGATGCAAACTGTGACATTTCACAAGAAAATGCAATAATTTGAATGTAAGTTTGGACCAAATGGAATTGTCAATTTTGAATGTTCCAGTAGCTCTGTTGAATTTGAATGGGAGAATATGGAGGTGACATCCCATTTCGAATAATCTGAAATTCCATTTGAGTTGATCCCGAGTCAACATTTTTCGAATATTTTCTGTAGTTCGCTGTTTAGTGTTTATTTCTCTGGGCCCCCAAAAATTAGAAACTTGAAAGCTCAGACGAAATAATGAATTTATTTGCCTAAATGATATTGTGCAGTGCAAAATGTACATTTGCCGTGTTTGAATTTAAGTTTTGATTGTTCAGGTGAGATTTTTGTACTTCTTGATTATAAATATCGTTTAGAGTTTGAGCTCAGAACCGACAAAAGCTGTTCTGTAGGACGAAACTAAATTTTATTTAGACTGTCAAGAACTTGGATATCGACGTAGGAGACAGAAAAATTTGAATGTCAATGTCAAGGATTATTGACATGGAGATTGAGATCGAGTCGACTCGTTGAAACCCTCAATTGAACCGAATTTCATTCGAATGTGTCGTTTTGTGTGCAATTTAGTTTTAGTTTCTACTGACAAAGAAATTTTCTATTCAATTTTTAATTGAAATTGATCTAAACGTACGAAGAAAACATGTTTTGTAAAAATTTTTAAATCAAAGACAATTCTGTAGTTGTTGGGGGAATGTATCGGATTTCATTTAATTCACCCCTCCGATTCAGGATCCAGTAACCAACATGACTGACTGTGGGGTGTTAATTACAAGAAATACGGTATGCACAACTAGCAACTATCAAGTTGTCCATTGGGATGTTTAGGAATTGATTTAATACTCACTCGAGTTCACAAAAGGCAATCACGATTGAATGTCCAATCATCCTAAATGTATCTATCTTTTATTGAAATAAAATATCTACGTATTATCTTTCGTGCTTCTCAACTTAAGGACAAAGTGACAGTCAAACTAAAATCTCAGCGGGGTGTGGGTGTGATGAAATGTCCTTTGATGAAATAGCCGCGCACCATTTTATATTACTTAACGCTTACATTTAATATCCTGACAATTGTTTTATGTTTTACTGATATTTTATTTTTTTTATGCTGACAGTTATTCTATTTAGATTGCTGACATTTCATTTTGCTGATAATTCATTTTAAAATGCTGACATAGAATTGGCAGCCTTTGATTATATGCAAGTACATACTCAGATCAGCGCTCATTTTCAAGATTCTCCGAAACAATTTCAAAATTATATTTTGAGTTGGCTCAAGTAGGGGGTGAGGTCTCTCAATTTAAAAAAGTCATACAAGACACAAAATTCGCTTTTTCTTGAATCTGGTCCCGTGTGCAGCAACTCATCGCGATTATCAAAGTTTGATGTCAACTTGCAAAGTTGTGCAGAATTCTCTCTTCACTCCATATGCAGATACAGAATTACAAATCAAAATCCAAATAAATATTTATTGTCAAGTGATTGTGTGTGTGTTTCTCCACTCAATATTCAATTAAGAGTTTAATTATCGGCATTTAATCTCATCACTGGAGATTTTTGAATTAGAATTAATATTCTCTTGTGCTTAAAGCCTCATCCAAATTTCTACACAGTTAGGAGGAGGAGGAATGTAAACCGACACAAATGTATAAAATTGAAATGTATTGAAAATTTTTACTAAAAATTATGACAATAGTCATGTACTGCATACAAACTTGTCATTATCACTCCAAAAAAAATTGGAAGTGATGCACTTGCAACTTTGATTGGATCACCATCTTTCTTGTAGAAAGTTTTTCATCATTTGTGTGTTAGGATTCATCGACTTTCATCTGCTACAAATTCCAACACATCACACTTGTGATGTGTCTCTCGGTTTTTCTCAGAGTTGGTCAGTTTAAACAACAATGGGAATAATATATTCAGACGAATCAAGTTCTCCAATGCGCAAGGAGGAAGAATAAATGTAGAAGAGAAATAGATAATTAGTTTGAAATTTAATTGTGGCACACAAATATTTTTATTATTTAAATTCAAAATTGATACAATTAATATGGTGTAGCGTCATAATAAACTTTCTATCACTTTTTCTTCCATTCACTACACCCTGTCTTGTACATCCTGGCATCATGGATGCAGGAAAACAACGACATTCTCCTGCAAATGATCTCCTATTTATTAGCAGGATCAAAAATGTCCATTCCAATTCAAAATCTAGACAGTTTCAATTTTTTATTGTTTTAATGAACAAAACACAGATGCAGCTATTCTCTCACACAATATCATTTTTATTTTGACGTTTGAACTGAAAACGAACCACAAAAAGTTGTTCTGATTAGGATGCGATTAGTTTTAACTTTTCAGTAATTTCCAATTGAATTTTAAGGAGTAAATTCAATATTAAGACGACGCTTAGTGATTCATTTTCTGAGCGGTTCAAAATGGAGCTGGAAAAAATGACACGGGCAAAATCCAAAATGATGTCCAAGTATTTCAATGATCATAAAAACTGTAATCAATCATACTTGATCCCTTAGAAACACCATTTTAGTGACTTCAAAAAGGTCAATTAATTAATTAAAGTGTCCCACCTTCATTTGATTAGTAAAAGATGGGTCGATATAATTTAATTGTTCACCATTCATATTTTATATATTCAAGTTGATTTTATATTTACACGTTTTTTCTCTTTGTCCGCTGAGCACTTTTCACGCAAACAATGATAATGAGCTGGTCAACAATTATTAATTTTCAACACATCAGTACTTCAGTTAACGAGGCGTGAACTACGTTTCAGAATCCGTACCTGCTTATTCCCAGTATTTTTGATGTTCCGCCAAACCGAAACTACATTTTGGTTTAGTCCGTCGCGATGAGAATTGAAATAATTCTAACGCTGACCTCTCTGACACAATTCTGGTTGTTTCATCTGGTCAATTCATCTCCAGCTCCTGACAAACTGAAACAGAAGCCGTTAGTCACTGATGAAATTATCAGACTCCTTGAACAAGTTCCTCAATGTCTCCTCCTGTTTTTAGAATTCGCTTTAATTTTCAACTATTCCCAATCAAGTTCAACAAGACCTTTAGTAATTTCCACCGAAACTGAATCGAAAATTTGGATCCTCCAAAAAAATAAGGAGTTTGGTCTGAACCCGTTCAACCCTGTAACTCGTACACGTCATCTGAATTGTTCAATTGTACTAGTTCTTTATGCTCAAGTCACCCAAATGAACTGGGAAAGGTACAACAAGATTCTTAGAGGACTTTCTTCAGGAAATTCTGACATCAGCTTTGAAATGATCCTCATTTTTTCGGAACCTTTCACAGCCTGGTCCAATGATCTTTATGTAATAAATGGTAAACCTGTATTTTTCTTGGAGTACGAAAACCATGTAAAAAGACTTGTTATAACTAGAGGTGTTTACCGCCAAATCAACCACCGTCTAAAGTTATGGGAGTTAGTCAGTTACTTCAATTGCTTTGTAAATGAAAGCTGTTACAATTCCATCGTACAGACGTACCTCGTAGCTGTTGATGGAGGTAAAAAAATGTCTTTCGACAATTATGACCGTGACATTTTCGGTGTAAGGATTTATCACTCTAAACTACCTTCGTCCCAAATATCTCACAAGACAAGAGATATTTCCCCATTCAATCTTGAAACTCCAATAGATGTGGACATTGCAACTCATAGTTTTCTACTTGCAAGTCACAACTTCAGCATTTTCGAAACTCCCGGTTCTACCACCAAGTCCTACTGGGATCCTGCTACTCATGGATACACTCAAAGTTTATGTCATTCTGTCCAACTCAACAAGGGACAGGAATTGATCCCAACTGGTCAGACAAAAGAATTCAAATTCATTACATCAGATGGCGCTACGAGAGAATCAAAATTCAAACTGCAAATTTACTTCAAGCCATTTGATTTGACCATTTGGCTGATCGTTTTATTTCTAGCAGTTGCCACTGCAATGTCATTTTCTGCTTGCTGTTTGAGACTTCAAATTAAAACGTGGACAATTTTATCAGCGACATCTGTATGGATTTTTCGAATTATGGTAGAACAATGTCAATTCGATCGACCAAGATTTTTCAACTTATCAGAAGCTTTGAAAAATTCACATAGAAAATTGACATGGTTCCACCTTGCAAGTGGCGCCATCTGTGCTGGTTGGCTAGTCACTAGTGTTGTTCTCATCAACGGGTATAAAGGGGTCATGAAATCAGACTATACTGCCACCTTTCCTATCAAAGGTCAATGGGAATATTTGAAAGATATTTTGAATTACTCGCAGAATTTTTCAGTATTTGTAGCTGAGATTGGGGTGGACAATGGATGCGATAGGAAGGACTCGATTTTGAAGTGGCATATCCTAGGTCGCTTCCCAGACAACACAAGGACAGAGGTGGAGTTTGTCCGTAGACTGGATATGATTTCCACATCTGCTTTGAACAACTGTGAGAATTCATGCAAGGAGATTTATGCGCCAATCTCGTGGTCAGTTGTTCTAAACAGATGCGGCTTTAATGAAGCTTGTAGGGATTATCAGAAGAATATTCAAATTCTGAACCAAAGTCAAATAATTTGTGAATCGAGGTTGAAGGATGCGATCAAAATGGAACTCATCGGAAGGATGAAGGTTTTTGTCTGTTTAGCAGAAGATTTTGAATTGTTTTGGAATGAATTTAAATTGACGATGCAAAAGAAACCAGGAATTAAATACTCACACAATCGAGATATTCAAGATGATTCATTGAGGCTGCCTACTTGTTACAATTTTCGACTTGCTCGTGGGCTCGATCGAAAACCCAAACAGTTGATTTGGAATCGAATGAAGTTGTTGATGGAATCGGGTATTTACTGGTTTTGGCAAAAGTGGAATTGGATGACTGTGATTCGTCCCAAGAAGAACAAGATTGAGAAGGACAAGTTTGTGGATGAATCTGTCAAGATGTTCAAGGCGTTAGGGTTTGAAGGTTCAGATATATTTTTGGTGTTCTATTTGCTATTGATAAAACACCTTGGAGCTGTTGGGGTTTTCATTGTTGAAAATGTTACACAGATCAACTTGATGTCATGTTTGTGAATTGTAATAAAGAAATATTTTGGTTCCTTTCTGCATGTGCAATTTATTTGTATTGAGACGGAATTAATTGGCTTGAGGAAAACTAATAGAATAAATCATCAAATCGTGTGGAATAAATCTATAGTCCGATTATCATATTGGCATCTGCGTTTCTGAACAACTGGAAATATTAGTATTGCTGATTATAATGAATTATATGAATGAGAGAAGGGTAATTCAGTACAGAACCTACGATTCTTCATCGTGACATCTGAACAATAATTACAATGAGTAAAATTTTTGGCTATCGGTAACTTTGAAACAAATT
>JAQHQX010000258.1:0-15139 GCA_034694425.1 Arrhopalites sp. Gr-Col-00791
GAACGGAAGCTGTTGAAACATCTGGAGCTACTTTTCGACTTGGTGTATTTTGGATTGCTCGTGACAGGAATCATTTCTCTCTTGGTGGTTCTGGTGAATCCAAAGTCTCCTGACTTCTTCACTTCACTCTGTCCAGATGAGGGGATACTTCGTTATCTTTTGTTTCCGGTGCTCTTCACCGTGCATTCCTACTACACGATGATTTTTGTGGGTCTAGCACAGATGTTCATTACGATTGGCCTCACTGCTTCTCTACCAGGAATAGCGATACTCAATGAGATGGAGTAAGTCCAAAAGAATGTGCTCATGTGTGGTTTGACAATTCCTATTCAAAAGGAATCAAATCTTGATTGTGATTGATGGCCAACTAGCACTGCACATTGGCCCCACGTCGACCCAATGTTCAGTGCTAGTTGAGTTGCAACTCTTTTTGCATTTATTGTGGCCTTTCAGATCAAACTTGTGTTCCATGACTATCATCGAGCAGGATATTGGAAATGGTGGACAAAGAAATTTAATGCCAATTGGACGAATATTTGCCATCTACAAATGCCTTCAATTGGGAACGAAAAATTTCAACCACCTCTTTTCGAATTTTCTTTTTCCATCCATGAAACTGATCATCATCTACATGTGCGTGTACAGCACTTACGGCATCATTAAGCTCAAAGGGATTGAAGCGTTGTGTTTAGGATTCGAAGCTATGGCAGGTTTTGGAACGATCCTACTGCTTTTGTTCAATGCATCAAAATATCATAGTCAGTCTAAGAATGTGATTGAGTATATGAAGAATCCTCGAGTTCGAGGAATGATGAGTCTGAGTCAACGGAAGGCTGTGAGGTCATTAATGCCGCTGAAGGTACAAATCGGGTCGTTCTACTTTATTGATGTAGGGGTTGCCATTACAGTCGTTCGCATGATAATGGAAAGTAGCATCAATTTTATCATAGCAAATCCCTAAATTAATCCAAGATTCGGATAGACGAAATCTTGTGTAGTTTGTGAGTAATTGTAGTCAATACGTAGTTAGTAATTAGCATGCGAATTGATGTTTATACGTGACACCGAGCATCTTTTAAAACAAAATGACTAGATACAAAAATCCATACGAGGCATAATTTTTAATGAAAAATTACACATTTCAACATTTCTTTAGTCAATATTTTTTAAAAAAAACGAAAAGGGGCATATTAATTGAAAACAGTTTTTCGTGGCCTTTTTGTAATTTCAAAAAATGGCACAAATTATTGAGAATAGAACATTTAGTAGAGACATTTGTGAAAATACTGGGAACAAGTTAAAGGGGCTGCGTAACACAGAAAAAGGGCGTACAACGAAATTGTAGACAGTTAAACCTTAAACCATGTGCTGATGTGACATTAACTAGGAATTCATCATGTTGACTACAGTAGCAGCTTACAAAATGCATGAATTAAAACAATTCTTAAAATATCAGTCACTCTCTTTAAAGTGTGAGAACCGCACCACACAATGGAATCCAGCAAAAATAAAAAACTCAACAACATGACTGAGTTTCCTGTGATCCCTCACAAACCAAGTTGGATGAACTCAATAAATTTACACTAACCCCTTACTCTTCATGATCGAAACTGAATTCTTAAATTTTGTGATCATTTGCAATATTCTCTTTATTTCCAGCTCAATCTGAATGGAGGAATTGCGATTTCTCCAGCCTCTCCCTTTCAAATTGAGAATGGCAAAAATCTCCATAAATGTTTTTGAAATTCGGATGTTGTTCCGCTTGAAAAACTGTATCTAATCGTAAAAGGGCAGAAAAAGTTAATTATAATTAGGCTCGTAATTAATCTAAATGCGATTATTTTTCCCTCTCATTCTGTACAAAAAAGAGCCTAATTTGAAATGATCCAATTCAGGAACCACAAGGAATTTTGGTTTATTGACCCTTAAGGTTAGTTATTCACGAAACAAAACTATGTTAACACACTTTCATTAAAATATAGAGAGTGAGGAATGCCTTATGGAACGAGCAAAAATACAGCGTGGCTGGATGGTTAGTCGAACTCTGAAAAGGTAACAGTAAATGAATTGCGGACCCTCAATTCTAAGGTTCGCCATGAGTCGGTTGGAAACGAGTTGACTCGGTTGAATCGGTCGCCTCGACTCGTATTCAACCGACCCGCGAGTTGGCAAGTGAACCATCGCGACGGTTGACTCGTCGGCGGCGCACACTGTGCTGTTTTCAATAAAAAAGAGCCTTATAGCCTAACTTTCGAAAGGAGGATTTAATAAAACCATTTGAATTGTGGGTGTATTCATCTCTCCTTTGCTCCTAATAAAAAAGAGAGTTGATCAAAAAATTCTTTTGTAAATGAAATAATGTCGGCTTGTACATGGACAGACTGGGCATTTAAACTTGACTTGTTCTAGATTTTTTTGAACACACTCGTCAAGAAAAAGTCGATTGGAATCAAGTGCAAGCACTACCCCACTTTAACCATCTTCTCAACAATCAGCTAAAGTGAAACGTCTGAGCTCAACCAATCGGTAGTTCACAAGTGGACTGGATTTATGTGCAGAGAAAATCCTCTTGTCCTTTTGTCTTTGTGGTTGGCCTTCGTCTCTATCGATCCCACTAGTTGAAGGAGAGAAGGAAAGAGTCGACACTGGAACCCAATAGAAAAATACTAGAGCTCCATCATTCACAAACCTCAATTTCATCCATCTCCATCTCTTAACTTCGGGGAAAAAAACTTTCTATGTACTCAACTGATTTTGAGTTTACGAATTTTAAAAACCTCTAAAAATCACACTTGGCTACTCACACAAGTGACGAGTTCAGTTGACTTGATATCAACTAAATTCCACCAACCCATTTGGAATCAAGTTGGCAATAGGTTCAAAGAAACATTTTTGGCACGTAGAAAACACACAAAATTAGTTGACGACACAGCAGAAAATGCTTATTCAAAACTTGTTTTCAGTTGTCTACACCAATTTTGCATGTTAATTTTTATGAGAAGAATTAAAAGAGGTGGCAATAAAAATAATTACTCTGGCATACTAAATCCCAATACTTTTGAAAGCAAGTACATGCACAAATAAAAACAAAAATATTTGAAAAAAAAACGAGCTAATTTCAACAGGCGTTTCAATTGTAAATACTTATTCGGAACTTGTTTTCAGTTGGTCAAGGACGTTTTGTTCTGTTGATTTTTTCTAGTAGAATTCAAAGCACCTCTAAGTCACAGGCTTACAAATGACGAACAAAGTGATTGTATTTCTTGTCTTCTTGATAATCACAATTGAAGCAGATGGAAATTCAAACGATGGAATCAAATTGGCAGACCGAAGAGCCATCATCCAATTAAATAAAGTGTTGGGTGACGACCGTCTCTGTTTCCTCTTTGTGCTCCATGATTCACAATTGGATATTGGGAATGTTGGAAATGGTCGTCCATTCAACACCACCCACTCCCTCATTGTCTACACAAGTTTGCATGATCATCTAACCAACGTGACATCATCACTTGATTCAAGAGTGGGTCATTTTCGAAAAGCTTTTTCTAACATGAAAAACATGAGATGCCACATCCTCATATACCAATCCCCAACTACAGAATGGAGAAGGAAACGTGAACATGATCTCCATAAAGAATCAATGGTTTACACCACGATTAATAAGTTTCGTTTGAAAGTTATAGGGAAATCGTGTGAATTTTCTCTGGCACTGGTCGAAAATTATCGAGATCCTCTAGCAGAATTTCACGTTAACCCAACTGTTCCAAAGATTCTGATGGATTTATTTGAAACAAAAGTTCCCAATGGAAACGACTATAAAAAGGGCATGTGCTTTTTCAACTGGTTTCGTGGAGACATTTCTGTCATAAACAAAACGTTTGAATGTCCTGGAGAACAAACTACGACACCTGTTGTCAATGAGGGTACACTGAATGAGGGCTGCTTAAGGGAATTTCTGGAATGTCACAGAAATATTACTGAAAATGGCCGCATCATGAAGTGGAGATTTGCTGATAATAGATTTAAAAAAAAGGATTATCATGACCTCTATACAATGTTAGTTGGACTACAGGATTTCATGTTGAATTGGGCATCACCCGCAAGTAGACGACACCCAATTTCACTGACATCTGCAAGTCTTTCTTTCATTTATTCTGCTCTAAATTGTACGACAATCTTTAGTCGTCGTATTCACCAACCATTAGACCATTCTGGTTCGGAATTTTGGCTGCCCAACGGAGAAGACGTTTCTGAACTTACGACTGGTTTTGTTGGGATGGAGATGTATCCAGTTGGATCAGTGGAAAGCTTCAAGTTCATCACAGCAGACAGCGTTCAGACACTACGGGAATCATTTGCTGTGTATTTGCAGCCATTTCAAATCCCAGTTTGGATCACCCTCACAACACAAATAGCAGCTACCTCATTTTTTCTGGCCATTTTCTCCATCTTGTGCAGTGGAGAGTTTGACGGGAAATTGAGATTGAGGTTGAAATTGTTGGAGAAAATTGTTGGAAAAATGTCATTATCTGGTGTCAATTCCATTTGGAGGATTCTCATAGAGCAGCCAAATCATCAAGAATTTATTCAAAAATCAGTTGCAAGACATCAAGAAATTCCCAGGGGGAAAGGTTCGATAAAAGTCTGTGGATTTGTTTTGGGCATCTGGATCCTAGTGGGACTCCTCCTCACAAATTGGTACAAGTCCATCATGCAGGCCAACTACTTGTCCCCCTTCCCATTTCAGACAAACTGGACCAACATCAAACAGTTTAATTGGCCTACAAGTGACTTTGTTGTCTATTCCATTCATCCAACTTGTCCTGTATTTGAATTCACACTTCCTAAGAACTTTACACGATTTGAAGAGATGAGCTTGAATCAACTAGGACGTTTATGGAATATCATTGGGATTCTCGACTCAGAATTATTAAGCAAATTATTTGTATTGCAATCTGGTCACTATTTTAAATGTGTGTATGGTGATCCGAAAATCTTTGGTTGTGATGATCGATGTGATCTACCTTTCCACAAGTCTCCCTTCGCCCGAAGTGCAGACTGTCAAAAATATGTTGATTGGTTTCGAGCACTCATCCAGATCAAATCAATTTGTGCTCAACAGTTGGGCGATACTAAACAAAATCTTATTGAAAATTTATTTGATAGATCCAAAACTCTAATAATTGTGGAGGCAAAGTATTTCAACACAACTTGGAATAAGTTCAAGATGGCGATGAGTAGAAATTCAAAATTGAGATTTGCTCATAATGGAAATGTCAAAGAGGATTATTTGATGAAAGTCCAAGCTTTCGGCTTTTCTCTCATTTCAACATCGTCGTTGGAGTTGATGTTTTCTAAACCCATCGGACAATTGGTTCCTATGAGAATGAAGATATTGACGACCTCTGGAATTTATAATTATTGGAACAAGTGGGAAGAGATTCGAAATGAGGGAATATCCGTCAGAAACTCGACGGTAGTAGATTTAAGTGAAAATGTGGATGAGGTGAGGCCACTTGGACTAGTGTCGTCGGACATTCACTTGATCTTCGAGTTGTCTGCTCTGACTAATTCTGTGGCTATGATTTTTCTCTTGATGGAATTCACCTTTCAGATCAAATGGAATTTCCTTTTTTCAAAAGTTTGGGGGATGGTGATAAATACGTGGATGAGATCAAATGAGTAGTCCATATTGGTCACGACTTAAGGGATAAACCTGCAAAAAGGTGTCCTTTGAGAACTCGGTTGTGGGCAGTGCAAATTGTGTCCCGTCGCTTCCGGACCTTTGATTAAGCCTTTTTGATGCGGTCGATGCTGTTCCACATAAAGGTTTTTTAAATTCTAGTTAATTGATGATCAGTCTATATTGTGTTTCTGTCTTCTGTATGGAGTTCTTTTAATGTGCACATTTTATTGTTTAGAAACGGAAAATATCAATATGACCAACAAAATGACGGCCAACTTATAGAAATATTTTGGCCCTTTGTCACTCAACTTTGAGGGCTTGAATTAAATTTACTTTTTTGTGAATTTCAAAAATGTGAGTAAAGTGCCTTTGGACATTTCAGGTAGATGACATTTTGACCCCATTTAAAAGTGTAAGAGTCATCCCCCATCGAAATAAAAATAATTCATGTTTAGCACATATTTGAGTATATCAGTGACAATCTTCGAAATTTTAAAATAAAGGGTAGTTGAGTTAGACTACAGGGAACTGGCAAAAAATGCTTTGCTCATCAAATACATCTACTTGACAACACACAAAAAGGGTTTGATTTAAAAAAGTATCCTTTACTATCTCAAAATTGATTTTTAGGTTGGATGTGGTTTACAAAATTTCAAAATTAATATCCACAGATAATTTTATACTTGTTCCACTAGAACATGACCCGAATTGTGAATGACCCAATCATTTACGTAAAATTTCATTTCAATTTGGTATGAACCAACTATGAAGAGCCTCCGACTATCAACTCTGATTATTGTCACTTTGAGGAACAGAAACAGTTGTCTGTACAGGATTATTTTCAGGTAGTAAATTAGAATGTTGAGGTAAATTTTTGTCTGATATGTAGGCACTAATTAGTCCACATGAATAAAGTTTGTAGATGATGTTGGCGGCAGTGTAACTGATTATTTTCTCATCCTTATTCAATAGGAGGGTACAAACTAGAACCCCAATATCCAGGATGGTGAGGGCAGTCGTCATTTTGACCCACAACTTGCACTTTGCCACATTTCTCTACCAGGTCCAACCAACACAATTCAAATTCAATAGTCAATTCAAATTCCATATTTTAAAGTATTCAAATTAAATTTGAAACGAACTAATTGTCTAGATGTTGTTACCTCCTTTCCCGCCTTGAGAACAACAAAAACTATTACCAACTGAGTCACATGAATCAAGATTCCGGTCACTCCCAACGAAAATTCTCCAATACAAACTTTTTTAGAGAAAAATAAAAAGTTGACAAATTTTACAATTTTAAAAAAACTGTTTTATTGTAAACTTCATGCACCCTCAAAATGGCTCACCTCCAACCTCAAACTGTAGACATACAAAATGATGGGCGTAATTTTTTATATTTTAAAATGTGACTTACTATTGAAAGAGGTATGACTTCCATTTTGAAAGCCGCACAAAGTGGTCATGTTATCAGGCACATCGAAATTTGGTAGAGGAAAATCTGCAATTAATTTAATTGGCAGTTTATTAATTTCAATCAATTTTCTAGAAACACTCACAAGCATAACCCGTAAAATAAAAAGTCCATCTTCTTTCTTTAATTGGGCTTTGATTTAGAACTCAAGTCCCAAAAAATTTTTATGTGGACTCTACCTGTGACATTCATTTGAGACAGAACTTGCTGGATAGAAGCCGCATAGGGCGAGAGGGACAGGGCGTGCATTAAAATTCCCATTATTTCCACCAACTGACAAGAGAACAATTAAAATAATTAAATATCTTAAGAGTGAATCAAAATTTAATATTTTTTATTGATCAACTTACAACGTCCGTGTAGCCGATCTTTTGAATTCCATCCTGAAGAGAACTCCCAAATATTTTGTAGTGTTTCATTATTTGGTTTTTAAGTTTTGTCTCGTCCAAGTTCATCCAACTCAACTTAACTCAACTTAATGCTTAACTTTTGAAATTGGATTGAATTTTTTTGAAGATATCAAAAAATTCTTTGAGGTTGAGGGTTCGAATTTTAAAAGTAGAATGAAAACATTTTGATGGAATTTTGGGGATTTAAGGATAAAAATTGTGCTGAAATTCCATCTTTGACTTCATTACAAAATTAATTTTTGCAATTGGAGGTGACATCACAATTCCAATCGCAAAGTTTTGTGAGGTTTCATTTCAGTTGAGCTAAAATTTAAGCTTGTGAAATTGTGTGTGGTTTTCCTGCTGGAACTTGGCTTTAAGTTGGAGTTGGGATAGGAATAGGAACGTAGACATTCGTATCCTAATTGAGTCTCCATAGAGCCTCAATTTGTAATTTTAATTGTGAATCGAGGTCAATGTGAATAGAGTTTGGTTTGTGTTGAAAATGGCCCACATGGGAAATTCTTGTTGGAAAAATCAATTGAATCATCAAATTGTTATTGTGATTGGCAAGTGCAGTGACCATGACCGAGAATAGAAAATTGTAGAAAAATATTTGGTAGCATTTTCTTAACTCATCATAATTTGACCTCATTCATCAAATTGAAATGAAGGTCGAGGTCCAGAAAATAGATAAATGTCAACATTTCAAAAGTAATTTCGGTCAAAGAAAAATTTTAGTTTTTTTTTACTCATTTAATTTAATTTAATTTCATGAGGAGTGACTATTAAACAAACTACCGTATTTACTCAAACGCAACCCCGGGACATTGAATGTTGAATGCATGGGGTTTTAGTCTCAATTCATTTGGTGTGATGCAAAGCAAAGAGTTGTATTTGAATCTAGGAAGGGCATTAATTAGATTTTCAAATTGCAAATTGCAATGTGGGACTCTCAATTTATTTCAATTTTCAATTTTACAAGAAAATCTTTAATTATCCAGGACGTTGTTCCAATCGGGCCAAAATGTACTTTTAATTCGGTTACAATATTCAACCAAATTTTTTAGCTCATCTATTTAGAAAATTCGGATAAAAAAAGTACAATTTAAAATTCCCCAAAAATTTTTAGCGGAAAATTGAAAACATTTAAATTAAAATGAAGAAATTACCTTTCACAAATTTTTCGTAAGGTGAATCCGGGAGAGAGAAAACGACTTGGGCTAGAATTCCAAAAATCCCTGCATCCTCTTCACAAGGTTCATCTCCACAGATAAACTTTTGATCACCCAAAATGGTTGAAATGGCTCTCAAGTCTTTTTTCATCAAATGAATAATTTCACTTTCCGAATGTAGTCCCATTCCCTGTGCCTTGTTTCGTCTCGTCAGTTCGTATTTGACGTAGGCCCTGGCGACAGGCAACAAGAAACTGGGAAGTCCAGGGGCCAATTTAGTTAAATCAAAACGATCTCGCCTTTCGAAAATAAATCTTTCTGTCGACATTCCCCTGATGTGTTTTAAAAAAAATTTATTTTGTATTATTCAAAATCCAATTTATTTCAGATTTGTTCTAATTGGAGCAAGTAGGGTTATTAATTTAAAGAAAAATTAAACGTGATAATTTTATTTTAATTGTTTACCAAAAGAAATGTTCTTCCAAAACGAGGCGAGCCATCATGGCTGTTGTTAATGCCTTTTCGTCCACGTCATTGGACAACGTCTTTGAAAATTTCCTATATGTATAAAATTATTTGTGATGTTACTTGAGTTTTGCAATTTTCTTAAATTTCTTTTTAATATTTGACTGGTGTACGAAAGATTCCAATTTTGACCACCTCATAAACTTTGCCCGATTTTTCATTTTCATTCCATTTCGTTGTAATTCTTTTAGAGGCTAAACTTTCACATGATTTTAATTTTAACCGGGATAAATTATGAAAGTGGTCAGTGGTTAAAATTGAAATAGTTTCACTTTAGTTTTAGTGAGCTTTTACGGAAACGAAGCTCTCTATTGAAATTTAAAAAAATGTTTACTTTGAAATGAATTCAATAATAAATTCAGAATCGGCTACATGTTCCCCATTCATTGAAATCCAAGGAAATTTTCCTTTTGGGCCATTCATATCCACGAAATCAGTCTCATATTTAATTCCACACATTCGAAAATATGTTTCAATTTTCAGTGCAAATGGTGAAACCGTTGGAACAGTTTTGGCACGAGGCATCGAATGCAAAATTATCGAATCCTTTGAAGTTCGCGGTTGACTCCACCGATCTCTAAAAGACGAATTATGTTCATGTGAATTAGATTTTCATTTTTCATTCTTCATTCCATAAATTCCATATTTTCCATTTAATTTTAAATAAATCTTAAAAGTGAATACATTTTTTTTCATTTCAAAAAAAAACTTACAGCATTTTTTCGAGTTGATGGTTTTGAAATTTTTTTATCAATTTTTTAATTAAAATAATAACGATTGCAACCAGGGCCAAGTTGCCAATTAGAGGAAGACAGAAGGAGCAACATCCCATTTTGGAAAAGATTCCTTAAAAAACTACGCCTACGAAATATTTTAAATGTGATTTCAAATTGGCCAAGTAAAAATGACAAACTTTTTAGCGATTGAAAAGATGACTTGCAATTAAATCCAACTTTAAATTGACTTTACATTCTAAATATTCACATAGTTTTGCCTAACCTCTCAATCCTCATACTCGAAATTGGACTGTGACAAGTTGACACATGAATTGTTCAAAGTTCAACCGAGTACTCAAATGTGGCCTTGAATACTCTAAATGCTGAACGGTGAGATTCAGTTCTAAATTCTCTTTACAAATAAAATTGTAAATCTAATCAGCGTCTACCAATTCAAAGTGCGTTGAATATGAAAAGAGTGTCTGATTAAAGTCTGTATTCTGGAGTTGATATAAATCTGATTATGACTACCAGCACCAGTCACCATTGTACAATTAATTAATTAATTTTTGAATAATTGTTTGATTTCCCTCTCTGTTAATGTCATATTTTAGAATTTTAAGTGACCTTGAGACTGAATTGAGCGTTCTTGTTTTTTGGTTGACGACTGGGAAACATTTTGAATCACAACAACCTTTTGTAAACTAAATGGCTCACAATTGATTTGGATTTAGACAAACAACTTTGAACTTTGAAAAAAGTTAGTTAACCACAGTAATCCCATGCACAATCCCATATGGGATCATCATTTTTTTAAATATTTTTTCGCATGAAAACTTAAAGCAACCTCTTCATTAATTCCACAATTTGTTTTCAGATTAATTTTATGCAACAACTTTTCTTAGAAAAAATTTTCAACCTTAAAAAATTTACTCAGTTGAACAATTTCCAACCAACTTCAATTACAAAGCTTGCAAGTGTTTACATCGGTGTAATTAAAATAATGAGAAGAGCAGAGTTGCAACTCACTATTCCATAATCTTGTGACTAACCCGGATACCTTTTTTAAAGTACAAGATAAAATTCATATTTAGAATTTGACTGTGGTTAAATTACACTTCACATTTGGAACATCCTGGAGATACACGTTGCTTGTCCGTGTGTTGGTTTTGGTCATTGACATTTTTAAATGCAAGTAAATTAGAGAAAATTTAATTTAAAAGACTTAAATAGGACTGTAAAAAAAATTCCTTGAATTTTGTAAAATTTCCTCCGACGTGACTCACGATCAGTTGTAAGTTCCAAAAGATTGGGAGTTTTTGGTGATTAAACAATTCAATAGGTAACGTTTTAATTAATTTTATTTCCATTCGATACTTGTAAATTCAATTGAACGAAAACCAAGTTTAAATCAACGTTTGGAGCTAAACAAAATGCACACGAGATTGATGTGACAAACTTAAAACTGTTATGACCAAAATGTCCCCGATTGAAACATCAGGTCGAGATCCAGATCCAGACCTGGACCACAAATCCATTTTGACTCAAGAACCTTCTACTGCTTCTTTAATGATGATGCCACCAGAGGTAAAATTTTTGACCAGCTAAAAATCTCAATTATATTTTAAATTTCAATTTGAAAATTGTTCCTTTAATTGTCTGTCTGTACATCATTTGCAAAACTACAATAAAATGATTCACGCAGCTCCAATTACAAAGAACCAACTGCAAGACAATTAATAAAAAATTAGATAAAAATTTATGAGGAATTATAATGGACAATTTCACAGTACAGTAGAATACAATCAGTTAAAATTTATCACATTTATTTTGCACATGTAGCCAATTCCTTAATCGATTTTAATATTTAAAATCCAACAAAATCACGATTTTACACTTTTGATTTCATTTCCCGCCATTCCTACAAAATTCTCTAATCGATTCCTAAACTAAACATTTCTCAGACTCAAATCTTGTAATTGATCATGATTTGGGTCACATTTATAATTAATTAAATTGAATTTTGAATCCTTCTAACTTTCAGATCCTCTACAAAATTGCAGATCATTTGACCCTACCTGACCTCAAGTCACTCCGTCTTGTCAATACAATTTGGAGTGCAACTGCTACTCACAATATTCTCAAACGTTCCCTCTCTACCATTCGCTTCTGGTTCTGTCCCACCCGCAAACTTTTTGTCCATTCCCACCAACCCAAAGCAAATTTCTATTCGAGTTACAAAGTGGATCAGGAAATGATCACTCTGGACCAGTTCAATGATCATGAGCTTGAGAAAATTTTTGCAAAGTTTCCTTGCACCCATTTTGAATTTATGGGCGGTAACTTGGCATCTCAGGATGTACAAATATTTTTCTCATCAGCTGAAACCCACCAAATTCAAATTAAGACTCTCGGTCACTGTTGGTCTCATGATGACCCCACTGATCGAAAAACTTTTATTGATGTTCTCCAGCGACTAGCACCAAAAGTTGAATCACTCATAATCGAACTCTTTGATCAAGTTCCTTGGCCTCACGAAACCATCTTTTGTTTAAATTCACTTCCTAATTTGAAATGTCTTTCCCTCGGTTTCTACACCTTCATTTCAAACAATCCACCACTTTTTAAAGAGATTTTGAATTCTGCTGTTAATCTTCAATGCTACCACACGTGGTTTAGCGATGTCAAGCATATCGACATGTTCATTGCAGCCAGAAAAATTTATACGATAAAATATTTGAAACTTTGCCTTTCCCTACAAAATATGGAGGACTTTGAAAAATTTGCTGATGCGAATCCTACAGTCCAGGAAATCGAAATCGATTTACAAAACTTTCAAAATCAAAAAAGTTCCGAAAATCAAAATTTGGAAAGAGCTTCGAAAATCCTTTTGAAGATACTCGAATCGAGCAAAAAAGTTGTTCAAGTTGTTCGTCTCATATCGGTAGCCAGTCTTCGTGGCCTCAAGTGGCCGCAAATGCAAAGGTTGAGAGAATTCAAATTGGATCTCGATTATTATTTCGCCAAATTCAATTCTCGAACCACCTACCAGATTTTCCTTCCACATGTAAAGGCCTCAGAAATCATTCCTGGATTGCGGATACTCAATTTAAGTGGATTTCACGGTTGGGGGACTTTTGAGAGGTCGCTCGGGTCAAACTACTTCCCCTTTGTAGGGATCCTTGAAGGGGTCAGACAACTCCAGTTATCCAATAACATCCCTTTGACCTGGTTCAAAACTCTAAATGAGTTCCTACCCAAATTGGAATATCTTGTTTATAAGGGGATTAGAAATTTTCCTGAAATTTCAAGCTACTTGTATGACTTCAAGGGGGTCAAGGAGCTGGAGCTGGAAATTGTCGTAGGGTCCAAATACCCTTCACACAACTTTCCCGCCCTTGATATGGCATTCACAGGGTTGAGTGAGGAGGGCATCAAAAATATTCAGACTCAAGGATGTCTACCTCAAGTTACCCAAGTCCAGGTCAAGTGTCAAGGAATTTCAAAGATGACGGGTATAATAGAAGGGACTTCAAAATTAAAAATCGAAAATAGTTTTCTAATTTTAATGAACTTACAATTTTCGAAAATGTTGTAGGGCTCGAAAAATTGAACATTTCGTTACGAGACATGGACTACGAAGCTCAGGGGTCACTCCTGGCACCTCCTATGACTGGGATTGTGACAGGTCACTTCGCATTCCAATCGATGGCTGGCCTAAGGGTCACAATGGAAGGGATTGCTGGCATCCAAAATTATGGAGGTTCATCCAACTTTAATTTTAATTTAAATGTCCATTTTCTGAATAGAGTAATCAAATGGCGGGTAAAAATTTCAATTTGAAATAATTTCTGCAGTGATCGAGCAAGCAGTCAAATCTTTCGATCCCTTTGCTGATGTGCAGATGAGACGACGTTAAATATGATTTAAATTCAATTTTCTACCACCACCTCGAATGCACGAAGTTAATAAAAAGCAAAATTGAAATAAGATTACACTCTGGTGCTCCATACAATTTAAATTAGTTTAATTGTTGATTACTAACATAATTATTGACATTAACTACATGAAGAGAAATTATTAAGAACTACTTGAGACTACATCACTGTAAACTACAATTAATTATACTAGACCATCCTCATTACTTTACAATTAAACATTGCAACACAATTAAAATTCTATTTTAAATTTTATTTATTCGCAATGATGAAGTTGATGGTGTTCTCTAAAATTGACTCCAAGACGGTGATGGTGACCCCCCATGTCAATGAAATAGTATGACCCCACCATGATTTTAAGTGGCCTGAACGACTTGACCATCTTGATCTGTACCGGATTCAACCTCCTTCTCAAATTGGGATTCTTCAACAATTCTAAAATCTTCCCACTTTCACCATGAGAGAAAGCCGAACCGTACAAAAAACCAGTCAATGCCACAAAAAAAGAAATGCCTTCCACACCCAAGATGATAGCCAACAATCCTTCTAGTTTGATGAATCCGTAAGTACAGTACACACACACATACATGATAACCATCTTCATGGCGGGAAATAAGAAATCTGAAAAAACCTCATTACAAAATACGAAAGCACATTCAAGTGACCTGTAAAACAGAAATACTTCATCTATCGACATCCTACTTCCTAAGACATTTGGTGGTGAGTTCAAGTTGGCAGCGCTGATGGTCAACAAATATGATCTGTAAAAGATCAATCAGCAATAATATAATTGAATTCTAATGAATATCGATTTGAATTTCAAATTCAAACTAAATCTCAAAGGTCATACTCGACTTGATTGAGGATGGCAATATTTGGAAAAGATACGTTGGTTGCTATGGTGGCGAACACGCATACGAGAATGATGTATATTGTAGTATAGTAGACATCAATCATGAAGATGGGAAAAAATAGAAGGTTCCTCCAGAATCCACTTGACGGCAGAAGTGAAAGGATCCGATCAGGAGAATTTGGATTCAGAAGACTGAGCGTGAGGTTTATAAATTGAATTAAAAAGAGTCCGTAATAAATCCAGTTGTTTAACGGTTCGATCCAACCAATGAGTTTTTTTTCTTTGCATTCTTCCTCAGGATTCAAACGTTGGTTGAGTTTTTCTGACGTTTTGAAAAGTATTAGAAAAATTAAAAATGATTTTGGAAAGGTTTTGCTGGTGAG
>JAQHQX010000259.1:0-15125 GCA_034694425.1 Arrhopalites sp. Gr-Col-00791
CAGTTTGGGCATTGCCCGGACATTTTTGGACATTGCCCGGGCATGCCCAAAATGGACATGCCCGGCCGGCAACCCTGCCTCGGATACATAATACAATCGCAACATGATGAATGTTGACGGTGCATAATCTTTATCCATTCAGATCCACAGTCTCACCCAAACCTGCCGAGGTGCCAAGATCGTTAGCTCCGTTTTTTTTTGCGCGATTCTTGTATGATCCTTGTACTGTACTCGAGTACAGTACCAAGGATCGCGCAAAAAAAACGGAGCTAACGATCTCGGCACCTCGGCAGGTTTGGTCTCACCTAAAAACGATAAAAAACTCCACAAGACAGTTATTTGCAAAAATCGTGTCTCCATCTTCAAGTTCTTGTTCTCCTCAAATCAAATCCCAGGTTAAAGTGGCCGATCTGTTTCGAGGTCGGTTATAACCATCTTTGCTGGTACTCGTTTATAAAAATTTTGAAACCGATCTCGCCTTTACCTCCTGGCTCATACTGGATCCGATAGATAATACTAGTATTGGCCGTATTGTCGAAAAACCAGTAATAGCCACTATAAACCAGCATTAGCCTCTGGCTTGGCTAATATTCACACCGGGCTTTTTTACTAATCTTGAGTAAAGAGTCTCCACTGAAGACTAACATGGAACTAAATGACCAGTGGATTCAATTGTACGATTTTTTGAATTGCCAGCGATTTTAAAATGTTCCTTTGTTTTTTAATTTTTCAAAGGCATCTGGTAGTCTGGTGGGTGGTGGTCTGCTGGGTGGTCTGCTGGTTAGTATGCAGGAGGCTGTGCGTGGGGCTGGTGAGCAATTTGACGAAGCTCTGGAGAATGCTGTGCCTGAGGCTGGTCTGCTGGATGGAAAGGCTCTTCTGCCGATTTAGTTTCGTCTTTAATCCTTACCTGATTTGACGAAGATCTTTTAGTCATCTTCCATTGTATATTATGAACTATGTCATCTCATTAAAACAATTAATTAATATAATTAAAATTCAAGAATCTTAATTGCGTGGGTGCAGAATCTGTTTTTAATAAAAAATCTTCCCCAAACCATTAACCTACAAATTTTTTTTTTTTTTTCAAAATATTTTAATGTAGGTTTTGTTAACTCGTACAAGTACGAGGTCACATAATATTTCAAGAATATGCAACAACTTTTAAATCTTTTATTTCAAACATAACTTTTCATTTCAAATCTTCAGAACAATTGACATTTGTTTGCGATTTTAACTCCAATTGAAGGTCCTGAAACCATGTTAGATCTTGTCAGTAGTAAAGATGGTTTTCCCTTTATCGTTTTGACAGTCAGCGCCATAAACTCGATTCTCGTAATCACTTCGCTTGACCCTCAACCTATTTTCAAATTAAATTAACTATTGAATTGATGAAACAGCGAGTCATGCGTTGCTGTTTCAATTAGTATTTGTAGTTGCAACTACAAATACGAATCCTCATTCTGTATTTTCAAATGAAGAATTGCTCCTTATCGTGATTTTCCCTTTAATAGGACTAACATTTTGGTGTTTAGTGTTTTGGAGACCAGGACGCCATATTCCAGTCAATTCAACTTCTTTTTTTACGTGTCAGTGCCAGTTTGTGTTGTAATGCCAACTTTATGTGCAATCTTGTTGTGAGCATTAACTACTACCTGTTACCATGGCTATCCGTAATTCGCACATTGTTTATTTAGACTAATGAATATTTTCTAGAGCCTCCTACATAGGAGACCAATTAATTAAAATATTATCATTTTCTAGTTTAAGTTGGATAAGAAAACATTCCAGTGATCAGCTTTAAGAGTGAACAGTTGGAAACTTTAAGAGTTTTGTTTTTTACGGATCAGAGAATCGCAACTACGAATCAGTGTATTATAGTGCTTGTTTGACTGCCGGTCGATCTTGATCTAGAGAGCAATCTTCCGGTGATGGCTACTTACCTATAAAAGTATCCTTACTGAAGGTGAGTGATTCCTCTGTGTAGTATTACTTCTTAGTTGGGTTAGTCTTAATATTAAAGTTAAAAGTCATGTTGATAATATTATTTTGTCTTTAGTCAAGTGTTTTACCCGATGAATTTGAATTGAATCAACTATCATTTATCTCATTAAAATAAACCTTATTATCATTCATTGAAATTAAGCAATTGGTCAAAAATTCGTGGAAATATTCATATGCCACTTCCTCATTGTACAATTGAACCTGGGTGAGTGTCAATTCTGTTTGACTCAATAAATGTTTCATCAGCCGGATTTCAAAGTCAAAGAATTTGCCGACATTAAAGTCTAATAATTGTGGAAAGGAACAAATTTGGTTTGATTGAAGGGAACTTTTAGAAATTGAAACGGCACTGAATTTTAAATATTTACAGTCACCACAATTAAATTTTCATTTAGTTGTGAAATAGAAATTCAATACCATAAAATTTAAATATTGTACATATGAAATCTCACCATTTCATCTGCTTATCGCATTGGAACAAGTTATTCTTGAGAGTGAGGACACTCGTTTTAGTATTGTCCAAGAAAGTCTGGAATTTGTTAGCCGAAAGGGTTTCCAAAGAATTTCCATCAAGCATGACAAGGGCAGACCGAGTGACCTTAGAAAAGGCCGTGTCACTTATTTTTGAACTGGGAGGAGCGGACATGGCACCACTTGACCCACCCAAATTGTTTTTGTCGACGAGGATCCACATTGTCGTATTGGCATGCGGGTGGTCCTTAGGCAAGGGACTAAAGATAAAAGCATCATCTCCCAAAACCTCCAATTGATTATTTGCTAAACCCAGAATTAGCAAGTTTTGATTGTTTTCGAACTGCCCATTGGAGACCTGAGTGATCTGATTGTTATCCAATGCTAGCCAAACAAGTTGGGTCATTTCAGTGAGTCCATGTATAAGTTCCGGGAGAGTTGCTTTTATCTGATTGTTGTTCAATTGCAAAATCTTCAACAACGGAAGGTCGATTTGTCTGAAGAATCCACCGATGGTGGTCTCTCTCACGGCGGTCATCACAATCGCAAGTTGGCTAACTTTCAAGAATTCGTCGGTGGGGAGATCTTGATCAAAGTTGCTTGAAGTCAGTGTTGTTAATTGGAAATTTGCTCCAATGAACAAGGCCGAGATATTCAAATATCTGAACGGTGTCATCGAGAGGGTGTTCAATTCGGTCCGTGTCAATTCAAATCTGACCATTTGGAGCCAGTCTGTACTTGACTTTTTATTGGCCTTGCGCAGAGCGGTGAAGAAGTTTGTGATGTGATTTTCAGTGATTTTATAACCATCGCAAGCACCGGAGGAGGTTTCTTGGTCGCAAGTGCATGGGGCGATGGACTTGGAGGATGGACAAAGGAAAGGGGTCTTTGGTGGAGGGTCGTTGAGGATGTCTGACAGTTTGATCATTTGTGGTAGACGGTCGCTGAGAGCATCAGGTAGTTTGATGTTCGGCAGCATTTGGGCACTGGTGAAACCCAAGCAGATGGTCGTCAAGGCGAAGAGTTTAAAGACCATTTTGAATAAGGCAGAAGTTAAATTGAATGTTGAAGCAGGTCCAGGAGAAGTCGAGGGTTGAGTGGCGTTTTTAATTTAAGATTAGCGGGGTTTTTATAGTAAAAAAGTTGGGATTAATTAGTTGACGTCAATGGAACGATGTAAAATATAACATTTTTTTAATTGCCCTAGGCGTTTTAATTGATCTGTGGTAAATGGAAAATGTGTTCATCTTTCCATTAATTCCATGAAAACTTTTAAAAATTCCAAGGTTATTGGGGAAATTTCTGTGGATCAAAATTGTTAAAAAATAGTTTTAAATTCAATTGAAATTAAATTTTAATGGTTGATTAATGAGATGAGTAACAGCTGGTGCTAATGTCAGCAGCAGGGGAATAGTGGCGGGGGCCGCAAAGCGATAAATTGCTACAAGTGGCAACGATGAATACTAACTGCAACCTGATGAAGTGGAGAAGAGAAAAAATGAGAAAGAATGAGCTGTGATCCGAATTGAGCTGATCAGCTGGTTGAGCTAAAAGTGAGCTGAATGTTTCAGCTCCCGAACTGAACCGAATTGATAGAAGCTTTAATATGAAGTAAGTAGCTGGTCGATTTTAATGCCGTCGGTCCAGTTACATAAGTTTTGTACTTACTCTTACAAGCAAGTTCAATTTTATCCATATTTGCTGTCCTTTATTCAAGGCCAAAGATCCAGTATGCAAATCCAATGAAATAAGTCGCATCCATCTATTTCATTATGTCCAACTCAAATTGTCGAATGCGGAATTTGCTTCTATTCTCCTAGTAAAAGTTTCACCTTTAATAAAGTGGCATCTTAAATTGAGACAAGCTACACCGAGTTTTTTTCACGTTCGACCTCTTGTCAGGATGGAGAAAGAGTGCGAGTGAACAAAGTTTGTAGTACTAATTCAATTATTTTTTTATGTATCACTTTGAATTTGTTAGTGTAATTTTCTTCAATGAAAATGAAATTGCTTGGGTTACTTGTGAAATTAGTAGAGTTGTGCTGAATGGACGTCAATTGGTCTTGTCTAATTTTATGGATAGCAATTTTCGCACCTTGGAAGAAATACAAACGGCTTGTAAAAGATACAAACCTAACCTGTTAAATGTTTTGAATGAAATCACCTTTCTGGATGGTAAAAAATTATGCAGATATCATTAACACTATCAGAATTGACAATGTGAATTTCTCGCGTGCAGACGAAACGTCAACATCAACTTCCCTAAATGGCCATTTTCGGCCCGTTCGGTTTTTATTCACTTTCTGCGGCACTCATTAACAATTGAACACTTTCAAATAAATGTATGTTTGACCATAATCTAAATTAATTCAACAAATGAGCTAAATTTATTTTAACAAATTCAAGTTCCTCAGAAATTCCTATGACAGCTACGGTTCAGTTATTTCATTGCCTTGATCCCATTTTAGTTGGATTGATAATATCGAAAATTAGCCTAGCTCGTCTACACTATTTGCACTGAACTCATCAAAATAATGGAAGTGGGTGGAAAATCTGTCACATCCAAAAATTTTCTCTACCTTAACAAGTTACGACTTAACAAGGGAGCAAATGAGGGAATATTTTCAGTGTCCTTTTCTCATTTATACAATTTCTAAAAAGTTTTCGCACATTCGACAAAATGTTAGGTTCTCCATTCATGATTAAAACATCCAACACAAAATACTCAACGTAAATTAGAGAAGATAGTCCGTCAGTGTGGGACGTGCTCAATTTGGCTAGGAGCAGAAAATTGAATTGGAAATTATATTTTGTGATCAAAAATGATTGTCCACCCGTTTCAAATCATCTCAAATAATATTCTGGATCAGAAATCCAACTTTAGAAAATTCTGATCTCTATCTAGATTTGTATATTTTGTTGAAGTGTCCAGCTTTTCTTTGAATCCAAAACATGTCCGCCAAAGCAATCGACAATTTAACTAAATTTGTTTGCCTCATAGCCCGTCTAACCGGTTTTCTTCCTTTCCATTTCAATCCTTCAAAATCCCAATTTAATTTCAAATGGCTCAGTTTTCCCTTCTTGTTCTCGTTCCTCTTCATAACTTTTGTCTTCATAGCCCATTTGGACTACATTTTGAGCTATGACTTCAGTTATACTCATCGACTGACAAGTAAAATCCAATTTAATGGTTCCGTCTTCATCTTTGGGTGTACCGATTTATTTTTTCGCTGTTATTCTATTTGTCAATGGAAAAAGATTTTGAAGCTATTCAAAGTATTGAAAAAACTCCAATCTACTTCACACAATGGAGATGATGCTATTTCAGCCCATGACAATATAACATTTTCTGTAGTACGTGGGAAATGCAATCAATTAAGAATAATAATCTTTTTAACTGTGATTGACATTCTGTTATTCTTCATATTGTTCGCAATTCGGATATCAGAATTTTATGAACACAATGACCGTTGTTCCTCCGTCGTGATTGGATGCAGGATCCCATGGCTCTTTTATCTCTTTTGGTATGGACCAGATATTACATCCCTCACGTCTCGATTCTGGTCGATCCTGTTTCCCATGGTTTTGGGCCTATGTTTGTACCAAGCTTTTGAGGATTGTTTGTATCAATACAAGCGGTCATTGACATGTGGTTTCAATACAACCCAGGTCCATGTGGATGCCATGAAAAAAGAATTGGAAAGTTTTGTAAAAAGATTTTTGGCTCTTCGTCTGGCCTTCAAAATATTCGATGAGACAACAAATTTCCTTGTCAAACCAACAGTCGCCATCAATACGATGGCCATCTGCTTGTACGCTTTCATTGCATTCAAGTGGGCAGAAAATGTGACTTATTATGACATATTTGTATACCTCTTCACGGAGAGCATTCACATCACCAGCATTTTACTCTTGACCCTTCTGGGTCAGCTGGTCAATGCAGCGGTAATTTTAAAATTCAATTGGATATTACTCGCTTTTGTTGGACAGGACTTAAAATTTTGTAATGGAATTGTTGAAATATTTTTTAATGCAAAATGGAGATTGAAAATGGTCGAATGGAGTTGCAGAATTTGATGGTTTAACTTAAGGTTCAGGTCAAGGTCGATCCGATGAAAGAGGTGTCAACAGATTTGAAGGATCATTTGGCTACAAGACGCCTTTACTACAAGTTGGTGAGGAAAATAGAAATTTTGAAATGCAAATATGTAGGAAATATTAAATTTAAATTGGTTGATAATTATGAAAAGGTAAACAGAGCCAATAAAATGGTTTTCGATTGGAAATGGCGGATGCAGGATATTGGACATTTACCAGTTGTAAGTTGAATCACAAACTCATAGCAATTATTTTGGTTGAAAAATGATGTAGTTGTCGATGGTGCATCAGTCAAGAAGGATGTAGGAGGACATATATTGGTTGCAATTCGAAAATCGTATTCGATTTGAGCTTTCAATTTCAATCAACTCATTTAAATGAGTTCATTCAAGCATAAATTTATGCTTCTTGAACAAACAATTTTGGGAGAAATATTGAAGGATGGCGTTTTTAATGTTTGGTGATAATGATTTTGTTCCATTTTCAGCTGCTGGGGAATGTAGCCACTGGATTGATATTTATGATGCAATTGTATGCATCGGGAAACTAAAACTATAATTCGCTTACAAATTAATCTTTCTTTATTTAAAATTAAACCAAAGTTTTGAATTATGAAGTTCAAGAGCATATCAAAAAAACAAGAGGTCACAGAAACTTCAATTATTTTTCGAAAATCTGACAACATCGTGATTCGATTTAATTTTTCGACCAACCAATTTTAAAATTTTTAACTTGAGTACCACATTTCCTCCAATAGTAGACTGTTATCAAATAGTGGATGGGGATCAAAGTTGTCCGCTTTTTATTTGTATGCATTTTTTGCTGCAGTTGTTTAATAGGTAACTGTAAAAAAAATATGTAATATGAACCGGAGTAAAATTTAGTATTTGTGTCAACGGGAGTTCTCTACGCGCACTCGCTTCGCTCGCTAATTGAATCGAAGTAGGTGTTAATTTTTTTTATTGGGGTTTGTAGTACTTACTGCGCTATTCTATTTTTTCCTCCTGGGAATTTTTACGGCGGTCACCTATTTTTTTACTTGAGCTTTATGAATATCCCCTTTTCATGTTCAAAAGGAAATTGTGGTCGACACAGAAAATTTCAATTGTTCGTTCGTTTTTGAATTTTGTATCGTTCTCTTTTCTTGATAAACTATTGTTAAAATATTTGACCAGTTCTGCTAGTGAAAAAGTATTCAATAATTTTCATCATGATCAGAAAGAAGGCCCACTATAGTTTGATTTCAACGTCGCAACGCCATTGGACATAAGAATGATTCAAAGCGTGACTCCAATATTATCAGAAGGTTAGAAATTTTTTAAAAATGAAATCCACAAAAATGGGAGTTGAGGTTCTCACCATTGTCCAAATTTGAATCCCAAACGTGGAATATACAAGCTGAACGTCGAAGCTATAACACCATGATGACTCCAACTTTATGACGGTGTACACTTTGACCCGGACAATATGACGACTTGGACAGCATGACGATTGACATTATGACTACGGACTATATGATGACCCTAGCACTTATAGAGATTATTAGACGTATTGTAACCCTGACAAGGTTAACAGTTGGCAGTAGCTAATTCTGTAGAAACAATTTACGGCTCATAGTGATGTAGTAATTTGTGGTCACAAGATGTACAACAACTTGAATAACCGTTCAAAACATTAAAAATAAGTTCTGGCCAAAAAAATGTAATCTCTGGCTAGAAAAAAATATTTTTCATAATTCTCTGGCCAAAAAGAAATTATTTCGTTTTTAAATGTTTTGTAAAATTATTCTAAAGCTTGTAGATTTATTCAGGTATTGTCCTGCACACAGGTGGAACGAAGCTACACTTGCATCTGTCAGCAGTTTCTAATATCAACATGCAAATTAATTCGAACCCCAAAATAAACCCACAAATTACCATCAAATAGCCAAAAAGTTGAAACAGAAGGTGGACATGTGACCCGAAAATCCGAAGTGATTTAAATTCCTGCCGATGTTCTAATTCAATTTCTCTGCTTTTCAAAACACCATTTTTGAGTTCGTTTTCGAAACTCCAAACTTTTGCTTTCCACCAGTAAATCCCACAATAGAAAAGTGTTTCCATCTTCCTCAAAATTAATTTAGAAGCTCCGTTGAAACTGTTTAAAACAAAGTAAACTGGATCCGGTAAATAATCATCAGGGAAATTCCGATTGTGCCCAAATTTCAGATTGAATTTTCCATGAGTCTCCATTTCTTTTAGAAATATTCGCCAAAAATATTCAAATTCATTATCCATGACGACCAATAGCGTATTGGGTCTGGATAACTCCGTTACAATTAAATTTGGGAGACTCTGCGTGCAGGTCAATTTGGTTTTATTCAGAATCTTCATCGAATCGATTACGTTCCGACAAGATTCAAACTGACCAAACATATTTTCTTCCAGAGGGCCCACCCGTTCGTTGCATGCGTTACGCTCATAAACGCTCCTACATTGACTAATACAGTTGTCTACATTTTCCAACATTTTTATTAAAACGGAATATGAAAAAAAAGGGTTCACTAAATCCGGATTGTAACCAGTTTTAAACCCCTCGATAAATGTCGACTCGGTGACTGCTGGAGGGCACTTCAAATGTTTTTGGATTACCCACAAATTGAATTGACCGTCACTCAAGTTGAATTGGGACAACTGAGTCCATTTCGTTGTAAATGGATCACTGACACTGTACTCACTTTTGAGTACCGCCTTGTACAGGAGTGCCAAAAACAGACCCAGGACTATCCAAAACGAAATGACCACATTAACAAGTTTCATTTTGCACCATTTTCTAATGGAGCAGAAATGATTACAGTTTTGTTCAAACAAGATTTTGTAGAT
This sequence comes from Arrhopalites sp. Gr-Col-00791, assembly GCA_034694425.1. Lineage (NCBI taxonomy): Eukaryota > Metazoa > Arthropoda > Collembola > Symphypleona > Arrhopalitidae > Arrhopalites > Arrhopalites sp. Gr-Col-00791. Next base: position 9,435 of record JAQHQX010000259.1, read on the forward strand.
ATGGAAAATTGTTGACACCATCTGCAGGCACTTTTGTCTTAGCCGGATTTTGAGTTGCTCATTGCTCATCCCTGGTTGTTTAATGGTCGCAGCAGCAATTGAAGTCAGAACAATCAACATGAAAATTATTATCCAAACTTCAATTTTAAATGGCGCCAAGTAGACCAATTCAGAAATGTGTGTATGGTGGACACCATCTGACGTGATGAATTTAAATCTTTTAACTTGACCAACATTGAACACTTGAACTACCCCTTGTGAATCGAAACTCCAGGCTAAATGAGATTCAATCTCCGTTTCCAAGGAATTACCCCAGACTGTGTTGGTCATATTATGAACAAAACTTGTATTCAAATGTCCAAAGACAAACTGAGTTGTGTATGGAAATAGTTTGTCCATAACGGCAACATCGTTGATGAGAACTTCATCATCAGCTGGGGATCTCGTAAACCGAATGCCTGAATACTGTTCCCAGTAACTTCGCAGAAAACGCCACCCAACGATATTGTGAAAGTCGTGCGTGCATTGAACGAATTCCTTACGACATAAATTGAACTCTGCTTGGTCTTGCTGAAGAATGGAACAGTTGAAATATCGAATTAGAACAGGTCTGAACAGATCGTTCCAAATGCAAAATGTTAAATACTGCGACATGTTGGTTTCTGGATACCTCTCAGAGGACGTCATAGGATCATATAGGATGATGCCAACAGGTCTGCTAAAGTCATACGGGGAAAAATTTCCAATGTACGTTAAATTTTTTATATCGATGTTGCCGCTCGTTGCTATCTGGGTGAGGATGACTAAGATCTGCATTGGACTTAATACTTTTTGGAGATTGTAGTATAATCTCCAGCTGATATATTGAAACTTATAGGCCATCACATCGGACACGTTGCCATACTCCAGCTTGTTATGAATGAAACTGATTCCTTGGTAACATTGCATGTATTTCAGCTCGTTCATAGTTCGAGCTTTGTAAAATTTGAAATTGGTATAATCATTCTGGAGATAAACATCAACAATTATGCGTGTTTCTTGCTCCAGTAATGCGATGGTGTTGTAATGGGGATTCGCAGTGTCTTCTTGGAAGTAAAAGAAACATGTTTCGAAATGCGGGACTAAACTCTTGAGACCATGTAACGACCTCTGGTGATCATGTGGTTCTGGATAAGCTTCAGCTGTAAACCGGAGCATGAATACAGATACCAAGGACAAAAAAAGTACTCGCCAATTCAGTAACGAGGTCCTCATTTTCGACAGACGAATCAGTAAAACAATTGTGAATGGAAATGGGCAACAGAATCAAATTACATAAAAAGTATTCATTCAGTTTTAACTCTAGTCATACAATTAGGGTTCGATGGTGGTTCAAATCACTGAACGAAACCACTGAATTGTACTGGTTACAAACCGTTAAAACCCAGTCGTGAGTAAATGAAATTATGCGCAAATTCTGCAGAACGGTGTTTTTAGACTCTCTTTTCTGCATTTTAGATCTTAAACTGCGGAGTTTTAACAACTGACGAGTGATATGTTGATATGAAAATGTTTGGTAGCCACAATTCCAGAGACATGAGATTTGCGTGACAAGTTGTCTAGCTTTGGAACTTAATTGTAGATAGACTCCGGCGCCGACCCCTTTTAAGTCGGCGGCGGCTGGACCCCAAAAACTTGCCGGCGGCGGCGGCTGGGACCGGCTGAAAAATTTTCCGCCAAGTTCAGAGCACCCAATCAGTTAAAATGACAAGTTGGGCCCCGAAAATATACCATGGCCGACCTTGCACTCATTTGTGACTTTTATGTTCCTGTAGATCATCAAAATATCTACTTAAAAGTGCTGGTGGTCAATGAGTACAAGGTTGTAATCACCCTAAAAACTTGAAAATTGGCCCAAAAGATTCAAAAAATCTCCACCAATTACACGACGAGGTATTTTGTGTCTTGACCCGGACAGTGTTGGTGACTGTTTATAAAATTTACCAGAGTGACCGATACTGACACCTGAAATTGTGTAAGCGGAAATAAATTTGTGACCATGTGCTTGACCTGTAATTGTCACTGTGCCAATTGACCTGTTGTGATTACCCCGATGGTCACAAAAATCTCAAATGAATCAGAGAGACACAACATCATAAGGGAAATGAAGTGGCAATTTAAACTTAATCGAAATGTGTGACCCTTACACTAGTTTACATGCCTTTATGATCTCCCGAGGAGAAATTGTAGTCTCTCATCAATTCAAGATATCCATCTAGTTTTTCATCATGTTCTATTTCTGTCTGATTCTTTTTAGATTTTTATGACCATCGGGGTAATCACGACGATACTAGGGATTTTCCACACCGGGAAAGTTCCACATAGGAGAATTACACACAAGAAAAATCCACACCCGGTTTTGTCTTATTTACTGATTATGTGACATAATTTATGTCAATGGAGATTGGTTAGATAAATCCGAAAGCACTCACTTCTTGCAACGATACCAGAACTTTCCGTGAGCGGAAAACTCCGATTACTAATCACAGGTTACCTAATCTAACCTAACCTAGCAGATCAATTGGCAAAGTGACCTTCAGAGGTCACAAAATTATTTCCGCTTACAGAATTGGAGGTGTCAGTATCAGTCACTCCGGTAAATTTCATAAACAGCCATCAAACTGTCCGGGTCCAGACACAAAATACCTCGTCATCGAATCGGTGGACATTTTTTGAGGCTTTTGGGCCAATTTTCAAAATTTAGGGTCACTGCAACCTTTCACCCACTGACTACCAACACTTTTAAATGGATATATTGATCAGGTCACAAATTAGTTCAATGTTGCTGTCATATTTTATTTTCGGAGCCAACTTTCTTATCTTAATCGATAGGTACCTTTTGAGACTAAAAATGTCAAAAATTTTGACAAAAATATCACTCAATATTGTTGAAGCTCATGCTGAAACGTGTACACACATTCTGAGTTCCGAATTTCAATCTTTGGTGGACCACACAACTATCGGAAAGTAAAAAGACGAAATGACATATTAACCAAAATTGTGTTTTTTCACGAAAACTACAGTAAATTTTGCAATCAGCCACGGCTCAGCCGTCACTTTTGTCGGCGGCGGCGGCGGCGGCTGGGTCGTAAAATTTTGTGGCGGCGGCGGCGGCTAAAATTTTGAAAAAATCCCAGCCGGCGGCGGCTGACGTCGGCGGCGCCGGAGTCTAATTGTAGACTTGGCTCAAAATGTGGATATTGAAAGAGAAGTTTCCATAAACTCGAGCATGTCTTTTCTAAAGGTAATGGTTCACAATAATAATTTAAAGAATGGTGATCAATTAGTACATTTATTTTCGGCTTTGTTGGAGAAACTTTATGATTACTCATCATACGTCTCATCAAATTTAGTGTTCTTAGAAATTTTTCCATTTGTGTTTCATTGTAGGGTTTAGTTCGTCTTTTCAGAGTGGTGTTGTAATTGCCGGCCTATATTTTGGTCTCGTTCATACTGAGCTGAATTCAAGAAGAAAGGATAATTTTTGATAATATCCAAATTATCCAATCTGAAAATTTTGGGTAGTGACATTATCCACCTACTCACTGTCAAACCTCAAAAAAATGACATTGGAGCTACTTGGTCAGCCCGACCAAGCAATCCCACTGACCTGAGGTCAATGGGTGGATGAGTTGTAATTAGGTTTGTTACATTTAAGTCACTCATCCACAACAAACTGGATGTGGCAAAAACAACTACTTGCGCTCTCAATATTTTGCTCATGGAATGCTTCCAGCGATGGGCATACGATTCATGGAAACAAGATTGTGAAGGTTTACTTCAATTTTGGTCAATTTGAAATTTATTTCCGGGTTATTTCTAGAGACGTGCCATTATTTTAAACTGACAATTTCTGTAAGAAAACAGAATCGAGTTTCTCTTAATAACGGGCTGCAAGTAAAAAATGAGAATAACTTTGAATGATTGTCAAAACTGAACGACGTAATATTTTTTCAAACTTTTTTCCCATTTTATTGACCAATTATTAAAAGACAAAAAAAATTAAAGAACTTTTGAAAACGGACGGTGGTCAGCGATATGACGAAGTTTAGTTTCGGATTGTCTCACAAACCCGTTGTAAGCAGTTGAGGTTCATTTTTCGGAACCCTAGTATGTGCCATTGTAAATTACTTAGAAAAAGATTAACATTTTTTGCTTTCAATGCGCTAGTAGAGACTAATGAAAATGCCTTTATCATTTTTTTGACAATATTTTCCGCACGTCATGGATAGGGCCATAAATATTTACCGTCAGTGCATCTGTTCAAGAGTTCATTAGGATCGTGAGGAAGTGCTGATTCAGCGCCTCCCTTAAGCGAGTCAGATTCCGCTGACACAGTCCATTATCATGATCATGATGGACTGTGTCACAGTTAGACTCCGGCGCCGACGAAAAAAATTTGATCGGCGGCTTAAAATGGCGGATACTTGCAATACAAATTTTAGTCAGCGGCGGCTGATCTTTGGCTGAGTTTATTATTTAACATTAGGCTAATTTTTCGGCGGCTGGATCTTCTTGAAAAATTCAGCCGGCTGACGTCGGCGCCGGAGTCTAGTCACAGTATCTGATGAATCTCGCATTGCAATTTAGTCTATTTCAGTTTATAGCAAGGATACCACATTTAATGTTCAATTCAATAACCAATTCGTCTTTGACAAAGACACAACCAATTTTACTCTTTGTAGGCTTTATGAAAAATAAATTATGTAGACAATTTAGTTTATTCAATTCCAAAATGAGTCCATTTTTAATCCTTCGTCATTTACCATATTAACAGTATCGGTCAGCCCCAAAAAATTTGGTTGACAGTGGCTGTTACAAAACTGTACGTTGGACGTACGCTACATGGAAAATTTGGTGAAATTTTCAAATACTTTTTTGTCCAATTTCAAAATTGAAACTTGAGTTACATTTAAAATGTATTTTCTATTTCATGTTGATTGCATCCTCCTTTATTCGAGGATTTCATTTCAATTTCTTCGTGGGTGCATAATCTGTTTTAAAAAAAAATCTTTTCCAAACCATTAACCTGAAAAAAATTTTTTTTGGCCGGAAAAAATAGAATTTTATCTAGTGCTTGCCTATACCCGCAAAGTTAAATTTTCTAGCCTTCGCGGAAAATTATTTTCTTCGCCAACTTACGTTTGGGCCGGAAAACAGGAAATGCGGCTACGAATTTCTTTATGTCAATCGAACGAAAATCAATTCTGAACTTAAACGAAATTTTGAAACATTCATTTCAACCTTTGTTTTTCCATCAACCAGCAACATTTGTTTATATTGCGCATCCAAAATAATATTCAATATCAATCCCCGACTTACCTCACAAAGTTGTTCAAGGGCATGAGAAATAAAAAAAATTGACAGAGGTAGCCCATCCTTACAGCTTTTTTCAATAAAGGCAGAATATCCAACTTGTATTCAACGAAATATTTCAATTTCAAATATAAAATGCTAAAAACACTTAAGAAATCACAAAACTCACAGTAGGATATTTCAATGAATTCCATCATTTGAAATAACTGACGAATGAGTTTCATATTGATTCCCAATTGCCTATTTTTGGGACTGATTTAACGAATATTCACTAAAACTCTGGAAGGCTACGTCGTCTTTTTAGAGCCAAAATTATGTCACAATTGTGTAATCTTT
>JAQHQX010000260.1:0-15116 GCA_034694425.1 Arrhopalites sp. Gr-Col-00791
AGACATTCAAATTCAAAAGGAGGAATTCTATTGGCTCCCATCGCAGTTGCCGGGTGTTGGAATCAAAATTTTCTAAGAACAAGGAATACTTGCCATTTAATTTGATTTTCTTTTAATCACTACAATATTTTGACAAACAATTAACTCTAATGCAATACTAAAATAGATGGACGAGTATTTAATTAATTTTTTAAACATGAAATCGCATTTCCCCCAAAATGGAGTTAGCCCGTTTTGGTTCTGACCTCTTCAAATGGGTGACGGAGAAATAAGAAAAAGTTACTTCAGAAATCATACAAAATGTCATGAATCCATAAATCAAGTCCGAGTGACAAACATTAAAAATATTCAACACAAATTCCATCTGCTTCATTTCCAGCGCTCCCTTCAAAACTAAAGATGTATCCATTTCTGACCTCATGACTCTGTACAGGATGGGCCAAATTTTAAACTAGTCTTACATTCCATCCAAGGATGGCAAAAACCATGGGTTTTTAAATTATTAATACCCAAATGGGTAATATGGATTTTTTGGGTTTTGGGTAAAATTGGTTTTTGGATTTTTCGAAAACATCGATCTTGAGAAGACTAGTAGCATCTTCGCTAACTTTCCGACCGCACCGTTACAAAACTGAATTCTAACAGAGCTTAGTGAGGAATAACATAATTTTTGTAAATTCAAGAGTCCAACAACTACAGTGCATTCTAGTGCAGTGGACAAGTAAGCCCAATAATTAAAGTGTCAATTAATCAAGATTTAGAATACTTCTTTTCGAAATTGGGTGAAAACTAGGACGAGCGCTGAAATACATGAATTGTGACAAACAGAGTATTTTTAATTTTACCCAAAAAACCCAACTGACAGAAAAGGCGTTTGGGCAAACCCTAAAAAATCCCATTACCCAAAAAATCCTGGGCAAAATGGGCAGCCAACCTTTATTCCATCTAATTATTCAATTTTTATCAAAGTTGTTTTATTTTATTTTAAATGTCACTTCCGTTTTCAATTTATCTCTCACGTTATTATTTCTTTGAATATTTTTTTGACTCTTTTTAAACTGAAATCATATTTTTTTGAATTTAACCATTTGTTCTTTTTATGAGTTTCATAAAATTTAAATATTAAAAAAAATCTTTTTGTCTCTTGTGAAATGAGGACAGACTTGACATTTGTCCGACACTCTTTCAATAACTTGATTGCCTCCTGTTAACATTTAAAATTACCGCTATTTCCGCCTTCTATTAAATAGATGGTTTTTTGTCAAGTTGGAATAACAAGTTTCGTTAAGAGCTTAATATTTTTAACTTAAGTCACTTCCCCAATTGAATTTTTGAAATTTTTTTATTGCTTCATTTAATTAGAAATTTTCATATTTTTTTTTACAATTTTCAAATTCCAAAACGACAAGTGAACACGTCAATAGGTCGTTTAAGTGAAATGTTTGCAAAGTCATAAAATTCCTTGTAGTTCCAAGACAAAGACTAAAGTCCTTGGGAAAAAAGTTGACGAATGACAAGTGACCATGTGATAAAGTCAAACAGCAAAAAAAAATAGTATTTTTTTTTTAAATTTTATTTGGACACTTAAGTCAACACAAAAGTTTTTCTATCCCAAACAATACAATATTACACTCACTTGACAATTCACATTTCCCAATTGATCATTTCACTAGAATTATTTTGTTTTCGTTCCCACTTCCACAAGTCACCTTTTACCGTAAATCATCATTTTACAAAACATCTCATCACATTCTTATTCGTATCAAATTATTTTCAACAAAAACAAAAATACAAAAAATCCAGTTGTTTATCCTAAAAATTTCCAAGATTTTAATTCAAATTCAAATTTTCCCACCAACTTCCATCATAAGAACAATAAGTGGTGGGATGTTCATACTCACAAAAATACGGTAGAAATACGGTTTGTTCTATTCATATGAAAAAGTCAAGGTTGATGGATCTATTTAAACTTTTCCTCTCAACTCCCTACACTTTTGACCATTTCACTCTGAAGTCTTAACAATAGCTCCACATCCCAAATGACACTTTCATTGTTCTCTTGTCATAAAAATGTCTCATTTCCCAACCATCAAAATCTGACCACTAACTCCAAACTTTATTAATTGAGCTATTAAACCTGTCAACTCTCATGTCACAAGTCCAAAACATGACAGAGAGTTGAGTTTAACTTTAATTTCGTTTAAAACCCTCCATTAACTTCCCATTAAAAAACCTTTAAACTTTTCCATCTTCTGCTCCCTTCATGACGTAATGAGGTTGGATAAGGAAAAAAAATCTTTCCTGAAAGATGAGTATCTCCATCTCTTCTTCCAACTCTCCTCTATCCTGTATCCTCTATCTCATTCCTCACTAATTCTAGCCTCTAATAGCCCCCTCACTCCAATTCTCAAATGTCTCGGCGCTCCATTTGCCCAGTCCAATCAAATGGAAATTGGGTCAAACTTTTTCACTATTCCCAACTCGAGAAAAAATTGATCTCACTCAAAAATTTAGTTAAAAAATTAAATAAGAATGAAAACAAACAAATCCATTTTAATTTTAAAATTGAGATGGCAGCTGAAATTGAGTGCTGGCACTTGCAACTACTTTGCTACTGAGTGTAGATTTTTCCTACATGAAATTTTAAATGGGATTTTAAAGCCTCAGGCAGATAATTGACACCGTAGAGTGGATCCATAATGAGGATTGTTCCTATTGTCAATATACAAAAATGTAAATGATCCATATTGGGAATTGGGATTGGTATTGGAATGCAGACTCTGTTCATTTACAAATGAGACTATTTAATGGATGTGCATTATGTCGTTTATGTCGTTCGAATCATGTGGCTGTTGATGCTGATGTTGACGTTGATGTGGATGAGTACGAGAGATGTACAATAAAATTGAATTGCTCTTGACTGTGGACGGTTGACAAACCTTTTTTAAAAAAATCCATCCGTTTCCATTCCCTATCCAATCAACCACCGCCCTTGCCTTGTTTTTGATGCTGCTGCTTCGACTGTGTCCACTTTTGTCCGCTCGCTTGCACTCGCTCTCACTCTCGCTCTTGCCTGATTCTGATTCTGATTCTAACTCTGACTTTGTCTGATTGTCAATTGTCAATTGCCCCAAGCTGCTAGCTGTAAGCTCGAAGCCCATGCCGAGACCCTGGCCATAGCCACAATAAGAACAAGAACCCCAACACTCTACATCTCTATTCAGCATTGACAATTCTCAATTCACTTGGACCAACAATTCCATCCTCAATCCTCAAACACAAACAATTTAATTGAACGTTGCGAAAAATTCATTTGCCCCTCACTGTGCATTCTGCACACAACACAAGCTAATAGTTTTCAGTGCACGAGGTGGATTGTGCAAAAATTTCCAATTTCCAATTTTCACTTTCCAAATTACAAATTACAAATTGAAAATAATAATTCAATTATTTTTCCCCTTTTTGCTTTTATTGTAAACTTCAACTTCAGGGCCAGCAATTGTGATTATTTCCATTTTCCTTGTGGATTTGTTCTCTGGCTGAAAGTCTCTTCGTTTGGAGTTGACACGAAAAAGTTTTAATTTTTTTTCGGGATAAAAAGTTTGCCAAAATTTCAATTTCGAAATTGGAAATGAGAGACGTTGATATTTTGTATCATAAAACAAAGTTAAGTGCGATTGTCAATTAAAAGTTCAAGGAGGAGGATCTAACAATGAAGTAGTTCAAGTGATCATCTTTCTTTTTCTGAGGATTCATCTGACATTTGAGAGCAGCCACTTGCAGTTTATTAATTGAGATTCAGAGTGTCCAATTACAATTAATACAAAAAAAAGATTTGGATTTTGAAATTGAAATTTCCAAGATGGATTCAACAACTTTTAGTTCAATTTTGTCCTCAACGACGGAATATTTTGATTTGGAACTGTTTAAAGAAAATGTTCTTTGGATTGTTATTGTTGCATTTCTTGTTGCATTTGCCTTGTCCATGGCAGTCGGTACTTTTTTAATTGACTTTTAAAATTGACTTTATTTTTAAATGATAATCATTGTTTTATGGAAAGCATATAAAAATTTTAATGGGCGTTAATTTTTTGACAAATAAAATTCATCATTATGTAAATAAAAATTTATTAGTTTGCCAATTAGAAGTTGGCAAATACGATTAATCATTTTGCAAATACAATAAATTTTATTTGCAAAATGATTAATCGTATGTAAATAAGAATAATTCATTTTTCAGTAAAATTTAGGTGGAGATAAACCATGACTTGATCGATCTTTCCATTATCCCATTCTTCGTAGATATTCGATGCTAGTGGTTACCCAATTTGTTGGGCCAAAACTAAAAGTGGCCAAAATGAAAAATGACTAAAATAAAAAATGAACGCAAGTTGATCCGCCAGTAAATTAAAAGTTGCTGCTTGTAAAACGAGACACGACCTTTCTAAATATACCTGTTTGGTCTTATTGACAGATTATGTCAATAGAGTCTTGTTTGCTCATTAAAGAACGTCGAAAGCACTTATGACTCGCACTGTGACCCATGTGGAGTCATTAAATCGAATGAAAAAATGAATTGTTTAATAATTGTGATATGTTGTTTGATATTCTGTATTTATCTTTCTTTAAACAGGGTCAAACGACGTTTTGTCTGTTGCCATAATTCAGAATAGAAATTTGTTGACTTGATATAACAAAATCATATTTTTATGTAGCAAGAAATCGAACCATGTATTTTGTAAGGACTTGGTATTTCATCTGAATGACATCATTTCGTTGTCAAAATGAAATACCCAAGATAAATTGATTTTTACATGTAATTGTTCAATTATTCATTTGCACAATTCATTGAAAACAAGAACTGAAATTCAGTTTTATCCAAAATTTAAATTATAATGTATTTTTATAGAGAAAGCGTAAAATGCTTGAAAAGTGTGAGAAAAAAAGTTTTCGAAGAGTAAACCTAAATCTTGTTTACTCTACTGAATAATTTTGGTTCTGAAACCTTAACGTAAAGTAAACTTACAGGGGCAACTGCTATTGTGTAATGGGTCACTTCACTTTCCTAAAAGTAATTGTTTACTAATTTTATTAACTTCCATGTACCTCTTTATATGCCAAGTTCAGTCGTTCCATTTTTTTTCAGCCATCAAATTTTCTTTTTCCTGTGTAAATAAGTAAATATAATTAACTGCTTGTAAGTACGTTTTTGATAGGAAAATAATTATCAACGAAATTAAGACTCGGAATTACATGTAGGTCATGCTCAGTCACATCACTGCAATCCGATTGATCCGAATCTTTCAGCTTAGCCAACTCTTTTGCATGTTTCTTCGTAATGTGAGGCATGAGTGATCGTTTATGAAACCGAATTTTACAATAGTAACACATCGGCAGGAACTTCCGAGCTTTCTTTTTTTGCTTCAAAACATTTTTGTACTCTTCTGGATGTTTTGCTTCTAAATGACAATTTAAATGTCTTCGTGCACAAATAAGTGTACAATGATGGCATTTGATCTTTTGTCTGCTGAATTCCGTTGACCAGTTTCTTTTGTAAATTTTCTTCCCATTAACAATATTAAACTTGGGGGGTTGATTTACATCACTTTTCTTCTTTTCCACGTATTTTTTGAATGTTCCATATTTGTGTCTTTTTCTTTTTGGAATGAGTGGTATTCAATCAAAATTGATCTCATCGCTTTCACTGGACTCCACTTCAAGTCTCTTTGATGAGGTTTCTTGATTTTGATTCTTTTTTGATGACCGAAGGGTTCTTTTATTCTGAGAAATAAAAATGAATTAATTGCCAATAACAATTGTTCACTAACGATCCATTTTACTTGTCAAAATAATATCTGATTATTTGATTAAATTCAACTCAAATTATACTGTGCAAATTAATAAATACTAAAGATAACTTTAAGTGTACCTTGTTCAAGGTGAAGAATCGAGAAGAAATCAAATCTTCGTTCAATTTTTCCAACTCTGAAATTCGTTTCTTTGCCTCTTTTAATTGACTTTTTAATTTTTAATTTTCTGCTTCCTAAATCATACAAATTGACAGTTACATCATCAGATTAATTCAAAATTACAATATATGACTTGTTCCATGAACTTCATTAATTTTAACTTACGAGTCTTGACAACTTCTTTTGATCAAAGTTGACTTTACCTATAATTACATTGTTTAATGTAACATATGGAAAATAAGAAAATGAATACAACAGGATTTTAAAAGATATGTCGGAAAACAAACGCTTCAACTCAAAACAAATGAGTAATTACAAAGAAATCAAACAGGAAAATAATTTCAATTAATTTCAATTGACAATTTGTTCTTTGTCCGTTCAAATAAATGTTAGCTCTAAACCAAGGACGGCTTCCTTCACAGTAGATTTGATGGCACACAAAAAATTATGGTTTTATATTGTCAGACCACTAATTTCTGGCAATTGTTTTAAATTAAAAATAAAATGATTAAATCAGGCTTTTTTCAATTTCAAATTTTGTCAATTGGACAAAAGTAAACCTCTGTCCATTCAATTAATAGACAGCCTACGACCCAAGTCAATGCACAGGTAAATTAAAGGTTGTTACTTACAATGCGAGACACTTGACCTTTCTAAGTATGTCTGGTTGGATTGATTGACAGATTATGTCAATGGAGTTTTATTTGGTCGCTAGAGAACTTCGAAAAGTGTTTTTTGAAGCTTCGCTTTCCTAAAAATGAATTTTGCAACAATTGTGATATTAAATTATGATATTATATGGTCTGATATTATGTTTTTATCTTTATTTACACAGGATCAAACGACGTGAGTAACAGGCGAGTACTTTTACTTTACTTTACTTTACTTTTCATGTCTGTAAAGAAACAATTGTTAGCCCTTGATCGTCCTCTCAAACTTTGCTAAATGAGCAGTCCCAACGAACCACACCATCTGTTGGGGTTCCTGTCACACCACTTGAAAAAGGTTTATTTAAAGAGCCCTCAATTAGTACTTTTAAGAAGTGATGTCAGAAAATCTTTTGGGTTTTACCCAAAAAATTTTAATTAAATTAATTGAAATGAACTGGGAATATTTATGACTGAGTCGTCATTCATCTTTTTCCCCTTTTTGATTGTATTACAAGGAACAAGTTTTTTCTGTACAGACATTAAATTTTGTTGATGAATCGTAATTTCTAGAAAATTGATTTGTGTCGCTTTAAAAGTCGCTGAGATTTTGATTGTACTTTAAAAATATTTAAAATTAAAATTTAGTTTTGGGACTTCAGTTGGATCAAAAGTATTGACAATGAGACAAGCTTTTATGCTGGCGACAGTTTGCGAACTCGCTGGATCTGCCCTTTTGGGTACAGTTCAAATTTTGAAATTTAATTTAGTTTCTACTCAAAAAGTTAAAAATTTCCAATCTAAATTTTGAACTTTGCCAAAATTAAATTCATTTTGTATTTTGAAAATTTTTTCAATAGGGGCGAAGGTGTCTGACACAATAAGAAAAGGAATAATAGACTTGGACATGTACAAGGGTGAGCAAAAGCTACACATGTTGGGAAATATCGCTGCTCTTGGTGGTAGCGGCATCTGGCAGTTCGTTGCGACCTACATCAATATGCCTGTCTCAGGTAGTCACAGTACGGTTGGTGCAGTAGCCGGTTTTTCATTGGTGAATCATGGGATTCACAGCATCAAACTAATGGAACTAGTCAAAATTGTCATCTCCTGGTTCGTCTCTCCAATCCTATCAGGAGCTGTTTCAGTCGCCATCTTCTGGCCTATCCGACGATTTGTACTCCAACGTAATGACCCCATCAAACATGGCTTGAGGTCAATTCCCATTTTCTTTGGGGTCACCTTCTTCATCAATGTCCTCTCTGTCACTTTAGACGGCCCGGAATGTGAGCCCCTTCCATATATTTCTAGTTTTGAAATTTTTTGAAACTTGGAGCCAATTTTAAACTTTAAATTTTTTCAAAATGATTTTCAGTCTTCAAAGTCCGACTAGCGAATCATGCGTGGTTCGAACACGTTTATAATGCCACAGTCCCAATTTTACTGGGCCTAATCGTGGGTGCTCTCGTCTACTACTTTCTCATGCCAAAACTCACCAAAACAATACAAGGTGATTTCTAAATCAATTGAAATAGTTTTTACCAAAAAAAGTTTGAATATAATTTTAAATGGAAATTTAGACGAGTTGAACCCTGTGACCTCAACGCCAGTGGGAGTCATCGACATTGTCGAGCAAAGCAAGACCAAGTCGGACCATCCAAATGGGGTTGTCACCATCTCACAGGCACTTGAGACACAAGAGACGGGTATTGACAATCAGAGCTTTGTACAGGAAAAGGGACAAAAGAACCTGGATGGTCCAGCTACACTTGAAGTGATACCATTGGACAATCTTGACACCGAGACTGATACCAAACGGACCATCATCAGTGTCAATGGGGATGCAGCACAACTAGAGTCGGATGAACGTCCAGGCATTTTTCGGCTCTTCTTTTACCTCCAGATTCTTTCGTCCATTTTTGGGTCCTTTGCCCATGGGGGAAATGATGTTTGTCAGTTTAAAATTATTTTGAGCAAAGGCAAAAATTCGTTTAAGCTTAATTTTAATTTTAAAAAATTAAATATTTAATGGGTTTGTAAATTGTAAATTGGGCAGCAAACGCAATGGGTCCACTGATTGCAATTTGGATTGTGTATTCGGAGGGAAGTGTCGAGCAAAGAGGAGAGGTCCCAGTTTGGATTTTAGTTTTTGGTGGGATTGGCATCACCGTTGGTTTGTGGATATGGGGGTCAAGGGTCATGAAAACTATTGGACAGGATCTGACCAAAATTACTCCAGTCAGGTAAATCATAATAAGGTTTTTTTAAGTAAATGTATTCAAATCATCTCAAGGGGAACATTCTAGATGGTGTCAGAATGCCAAAGGGGAAGTAGATGTAGAAGAGACGTCAGTTATATGGAGGTTTGACAATAATTTTGAATATTTGGTTCAGTGGATTCACCATCGAGCTCGGAGCAGCACTCACAGTTCTTATCGCATCCAAAGTGGGAGTACCTGTAAGCACAACCCATTGTAAAGTTGGGAGTGTCGTCGCCGTAGGGCATGTCCGGAACACCACCGGAGCCAAAGCAGTTGACTGGAGTCTCTTCAGGTACATAAAAATCTCTTGATACAAATTTTCGCCACCTCAATTAAAAAAGGAGAACTCAAATAAATAGTTGAATTTTTATTGAATTTAACTAAATAAAAAAAGTTATAAGAATTTAAATTGAGTTTTTTCAAAAAAATTATAAACACAGAAATATAATCTTGTCTTGGGTGGTCACCGTTCCAGCCTCAGCCGGACTTTCTGCTCTTCTGATGGTCATTCTAAGACAAATCGCCCTTTAAATTCCCCACCCCACCCTCTCATGTTTTCCACAAGCTTAGTTTTTGAAAATGTGCAGTCCTCTTCCAATCTTGAGCTACAATTTGAGGTGTCAGCAGGAACATGACAAGAAAAAGTTTTCAATATTTTAAAATGTCACATTTAGTTAATTACAGTCGAGTTCCTGGATAAGAAACACTTGTTCATTTTGAAACTTCACGTCCTTTAATTGTCTTTAACCTCCGCAGGCGACTGTGGTTTGGTGGAGAGAAATGTTATGAAGAAAGTAAGAAAAGTCTGACGGAGGAAATTTTTTTTAACGTTTCGTAAGTGGAGAAATAGAGCCGGCAAAATTCTCAAGTTTGACAGAGAATATTTTTGAATATCAGATTTTGCACCCAAGTCTTATACAGAACACAGGAACTGGACTGTAGTTAGAAAATTCAGTGCACAAAATGTTTATCACGTTGTTCATTCAAATATAATTGTGTCATATGAGTGCATGTAGGCATGAGTCCAAGGATGTTTGGCACAACATTTAATTTAAATTTCTCTGTTTCGATTTGGATTTTAAATTAGGCGGCAAATGGAATGATTGTACGAGTGAATTGAATTTTTGGATTGAGGTTGAGAATCAAATGAATAAATTAATAATTTTAATTTTAATTTTAAACAAAGGATAATTAATTATTATTTGCTGGGCCAAAATTTCCTTGTGCCCAATCGGCTTTCACAAGGATGGACCACACAATTGAAGTGAAATAAGTTTCGATTAGGGCGATGACAGTGCCGGAAGGCGGGTAAGCCCAAATGATGATGTGGCCAATCATGTAAAGGCTACTTCCAAATACATCGATAATTCGATAGTTCCCACAAAAGTAACTTTGAGTACCAGAAAATATGAAGCAAGTCCAACTGACAGCAAAATCAAACTAAAATATAATTCAAAATTAGTAAATCAACTTAATTTTAAATACTTGAACGGTGGGAATAAATTTAATGTAGATGAGTTTCTGTAGAAAAAAAAATTACCGTATCGAAAATAGTTCCAAGGATTCCTACAGTCACTCCTAGAGCTTGACTTGCCCGATACAGACTTAAGGTCTTCTGAGAAGGGCCATGAATGTAATCTTCTCCTTGAAAAGCAGATTCCTGAGCAAGTTGACGCGTACTCAAGGCGGCTGCACCCAAACTTCCCGTAATCCCATTTACTATTCTAAGTAAATTATTCCTAGCCGTTATTACACCTGCACAATCAATCAAATTCCAAATTTCAAAACCAAGTTGATTTCTTAATGATAAATTTATTTAAAAAAATGTTTTTCAGAAGAGCAATTAAATTAATTTGGAATTAAGAGGGATGAGATGGAGGTTGATAAACTAACGTATAAAATCTCTGATAATCCATTCTGGTCCAATTGCAGCCCAATAATAAACAATTTTCTCCCATTTTTCCTCCCCTTCTTCATCCTAAAATCAGCACAAATTTCACTTTAATAACAAATAACATAAACTTTAAATTTCAAAATTCAAAAGCCCCGCTAATGCGAAACATGATCTGGAAGGTGTAGCCAGTGATCAGCGTAGAGGCTCTGGCCAATCAACATCAGATTACATTGGATACATTTAAAAGTTTGTAAAAGTCTTGAATCTGATTAAACCACTTGGTTGAAATGATGGCGGTTCTGAAATAAAAATAATTGGTAAAAAAACTAACTCCACGTGACTCCCACTTGCCACCCCGTTGTGACTGCCATTTTCCAGAATTTGGAATGTGGAAATTGAAATTGTGGGGAATTTGGATGTTACTATCGATAGTCGCATGGACCAGATGGATAAAATTTAGTTGTGCACAAAGGGCACAATGGATGATGAAGGAAAGATGAGGATGACCTAACAAGTTCATAATTGATTAATTTTTATTTGAATTTTAACAGTCCAGATAAATTGTAAAGTTTTTGTTGGACGGATACGAATAAGAACTGAGAAGAGTTGAATAAGAAAATTGCCAAAAGTAAAGTGAAGCTGTCAAGTTGAATGTGAAATATGAACGAGATGGGGAAATGGGGGGGAGGGGAAGAATCGAAGCAACAGAAGAATATGACTGTTGTGTCTAGTGGGGCCACGGCCACGGCAAACAAAGAGACATAATCTTAATAATGATTATGCTAATTTATACAATGCACTTATGTCAACAATGCATTAATAGCCACTCAACCAAACCATTTCCCCATTTGCCATTTGCCACCCAAACTTGAAACTTGAAACTTGAAACTTCAACTCCATCATTTTGGTCATATGTGAGTGTGTGTCTGGTGATGAGATGTGAGTTTAATCTTCCAACTGTCATTAGGATTAAAATAGGATTAAAATAACCCGGAAATTATCACTCAATCTAAATCTCAATTTTAATTTTAATTTGAATTGTGTCTCATCTCAGCAGCAGCACATGACCACCTGTTCAACTAAAACTGTTAAATTGTTGTATAATCAATTGTCAACATTAAATAAGATTCCATTAACATTTTGGAGTATCCTTCAACAACTTCATACTTGATCATTGACTTGATTTTGAATTTCAAAATTCATAAATTACTCATCGTCACTAGAGATTTAAAATTTAAATTGGATTGATCAGTCCAAAATTATTTATGTGTGTTTAAATTAAGCTTCATTTTACTTATCATTTAATTGACAGGGGTAGTACTTCACTAGTGCAAATTGTTTCATCGAAAAGTCACTTGATCGATCGACTGTTAATTTAGGGGTGTGCTAAATTGTATCCCAGCATCCCAGATGTAGCAATTTCGTATCACAGGGTCTGGTTTTATTTTAGCACATGCAGAATCATGGGAATTTCTCACTCCTCATCCATCCGTTGACTTTGAAGGATTTGGATGATCACATTCACAGAGCAGCTTGGCTGGATCAAGCTGTACCCCTTGACCTAGAATGTCCCTTCCTCCATCCCAAACTTGAGACTCCTAGACCCTGTCCGATCAACCCGGATTATTCTGACGAGATTAATATTTCCAGCCAAATTGGTGATGATGAAAATTTGGACAATTTGGATGCGAGGAATCTACGAAAAATTGCTATTGGTCGACCTGACAATTTTGTTCATTGGACTTGAGTTCTTTTTTCATCCAATCTCAACTGGGAACTGTTATTTTGGATCATAAAATAATTTCATTTTGGATTTTCCTGATAGTTCAAACTTACCCAACTTGATTTAATCTAAATAAAATTTTGATCTAGGAATTGTGATGAGTGCAATTAAAATACACGGAATTATAAATAAAGTTTCACTTGAAGTCTTCAAGTTGAAGAAGAACAAAATGTTTAATTAATTCCACTTTAAATCACCATAATTTATTTACATTAAAATCCACTTGACTCCTCCATTGCCCATCAAGTAAATATTATTTGAAATTGAACCACAATTTCTGTATTTATAAAAATTACAATTAAAGTTTCAGATTTTATCCATCGGATTCTCATCATTTCAACTTTTTCTTGAATCTCTATTAGAATTAGTTTAATTTAAAATAAAATTCATTTTCACAGTCCATTCCCCGATTCCCCCATTTTCTAGCTCAAGTTATTCAAATTCAGCGTCACTGCCCAGACAAGGAAGTTCCAAAAAAATTATCACGGCTGAAGTAATTCTTGGTCGAGTCAGACTTTACGACTGAATTTATCCCCAGTCGAAAATGCGGGAAAAATTTAAATCTATAATTACCACTCTCGTCAGTTAAATTCTCCAAAAGGTGCTTCGAAAAGGCCGAAAAAATTGGAATCAAAATATCCCACCGAGAATAAAATTCATGAGTCGGACAGAATTCTTTGCCAAATGCGAATGGCCATATTCCTAGGCCTGACCTCTGTCCCCAGAATGTGGAACTGCATTCCCCAAGAGTCACCACTACAAGCTCCACACTTGCTCGCATTTCCCGTAAAAATATGTTCCTCTGTACTCCCTGCTCTCTCCGGCATGACCGAACTGACCACTCGGGCATTCTGTTGACACCTCACGGTCTTGGTGGTGACCATGGAGATACGTGGTACATCTTGCCCTTGGACCATATTGAAGGATGCTGAAGATCCACCCAAAGCTCTAAAAAACATGCCGGCATAATCGTCTGTTACATCCAACCATTCCAATAAAGGCCATAATTCGATTGGATCCTGTTGCTGAGGGAATTGGACATAAATAAAACCGGCAGGAAATAGTTCCCCTACGATTGAATCGGCTGATCCTGCACTACTCAGTTTGATCTCCATTTGCAATTCATTACACTTTTGTTTCATTTTCTGGATCTTATCTTTTGAATCTGCCATTTTCGAACTTAATTTTTGAATTTTTGACTCTGTTTTTGAATCAACTTCATCTAAATTAGATTTTGTCTCTTCCAACATCGATTCAATTTCCTGAATCCTATTTTCTTGTTTTGTTTGAAAGTCCCTCATTCCAACTTTTGTTTCCTCCAAATCAAGATTTGTATCTTGTAGTTTTGTTCGAGTAGTTTTTTGTATCGTTGAAATATTTTTTTGTAAATCTTCTCCTGTTTTTTCTAAATCCGTTCGAGTATTTTGTAAATTCTCTTTGGTCACCTTTAAAATCGATTGAGTTTTACTCAACTCTGTTTTAGTAGCTTCTAGCTCTGCTTTTGTATCCTGCAGATATTGACGGGTTTTCTGGGCTTCCACAATTGATTTGTCCAAAGATTTTTTGGTGCTTTGTAAGTCCCCTTTAGTCTTCTGCAGTTCAGATTTGGTGTCCTGAAGTTCTGCTTTTGTATCCTGTAGGACCTTGTTCGTCTGCTTGAGTTGAGCTAAGAGGAAATGGATCGTCGTTTAAGTGAGAGGTGTACATGACCCTGACCTTTGACCTACGAACTGACGCTATGAAACGTGTACAGTTTTGACTAAGGAGAAGTTTGAGTTTTATATTAAAAAGGCTGGATGTTGGGCAACTTAACTTTTAAACCAAATAAAAAAATTTAATGAGTTAAAACTTTTATTGTCAAATCTCAAAATTCTCACAGGTCTTCTGTCAACGTCCGTGGATTAGTAGGGAAAGGTCAAAGTCATGTACTAGTGAGATCTTTATGGTTGGCAGCCATTTTCTGATTCGTTTCTTGCAACTCCGATTGGGTTTTACTGAGGAGGGATTTTGTGTCTGTAAAATTTTAATTTTTGATGGGTTTCAAACAATTCACTTGATGCAAGTGGATGGTTTGAAACGGAAGCATTTTAATTTTCCCGCCTTCAATAAGTCAAGAAAGAAGAATTATTGATCATTTTGTTTTGATTTTACGGAAATTATTTCCTTAGGATATAAAACAAGGACAGGGAACATTCAAATCTAGCGAACTGAAACAAATTGAAAGATGAATTTAAAAAAGTGAGCTAAATTTTAAATTTGTTTGAATGTCCCACCATATCCTGAATTTCTAATATAATTTAAATAAAAATAAATAATTCCCAATAAAATTGTTTTCTAGTACCCTCCAAGTCATTTATTGCACCTCCCAATTTAGTTTGAGTTGTGCTGAGTTGACTTTTTGTACCTTCCAACTCAACTCGTGTAGTCTCTAATTCTAATTTGGTTTTCTCCCCAAATTTTTTAACTTTCCCCAATTCAAGTTGTATCTCATCCAATTGGGATTTAAGTTTTCCCGCCCTTTCCTCCACCATATTTTGCAATTGGATTTTGATTCCATTCAAC
>JAQHQX010000261.1:0-15111 GCA_034694425.1 Arrhopalites sp. Gr-Col-00791
AGTCAACTATTCTACCAGAATTGGATGCGACTTTCGTAGAATTTCCTAGTTGAAGTTGATTAATTTTGCATTTATTTCAAAATTCTGAGAAACGATTTGAAAATTATATTTTGAGTTTGGTCAGGTAGCGGGAGGTCTCTCAAGTGAAAAAAGTCATTAAACACAAAATTCATTTTTTTTTCTTAAATCTGGTACAGTGTGGACCATTTGAAATATTCTAATTCTATTCTTGATATTTTGCTCTGAAAAATTTCAAGAGCGAGAATCGCCGACAAACAAAATCTAACGACTTATTTCCTGCTAAAAAATTAGACTATTCAACTTAAAACCAAAAACGTCTAGATAGTAATTTTGTGTTCAAGTCTATCTACATGGGGTCATTTGTCTAGCCGTAAGTGATCAGGATGTTTGCAATATTGACTAGACAGAAATGGATAAAGTTGACTGTGGACATTTTTTCAAGAGTGTGGAAAGTGCCCACTTTGACCCCAACATTTTGAATGGATTTGACCATTCTCCCGATCTTGATCCTTTCCTCATTTTTGTACATGTATCCTACACTCAGACGATCCACCTGCTTTTTTATCAAGTCAAAACTGATTGGAATTTTAAACGCCTTCTCATAAATTATGCCAAAGAATAAGGCTGTATCTACAGATATAAGAATGTGAACAAGCTTTGTGACGAATCCAATTTGGTAGAATGCCAAGATCAAGAAGCTGCTGCAGAAAATACATGAAACAATGCAAATCAATTTGAAGAGAAAGATGATAGTAGAATAAAATTGGTTAAACATTTTGATGTAGATGCAGAGACACGTTAGTTGCCTGAGAATTGACTCAATACAATCCCAACCGATTATCGTTTCAGCACTCCTGAAATTTTATCAAAAATTCGGATTTTGTATGAAGTTGAGTTGAAATTTCAAAAAATCTGGAATTACTTGAGAAGTGACTCCATGCCCAAGAATTGTTGTTCGATCTGTTCCAAGAAGAGTAAGTTGACCAGTAAAAAGTAGTACCATCCAGTTCCCACAAGTAAAAGGCAGTACCCATCAATCGGTAGAAACCCATAGAAAGTCCAATTATTCTGAATTGAAGATGGTAGAGACGAGTAGACAAGTTGCACTCTGGTTCTGTCCAATCCAAAAAGCAAAATAATTGAAAATACGAAAAAGTAGAAAAGAAATGGCATGGCCAATGTGAGTAATTCATGTCTGGAGTATCCCCTGGAACAGGTCATTCTGCATCCCGAATGTTGATTTCCTGTTGGCCCAACATTGTTGGGGGTAAAAAAATTTATTTTGGAATTGAATTTCAAAATACCAAAATATTTTCCGTGAATTAACTATTTACCTTCCTGTTGTCTGTCACTTTTTAGAAAAAGTTCATTGAAGATTGCCAGATTTGTTCCACTTTCGTTAGTGAGTTTAATGTACAACCACAAGAGGATGCTGAGAAAAGCACAGTTGCACAGGAAATGAACTGTGACGTGGTCCTTGATGAATAATTCTGGCAGAATGAGGGATTGGATTAATCTAATTGAAATGTAAATTGAGTCAAGGAACACCACAAACAGTCCAAGTTTCCAAAGTAAAATTTGCCATTTGTTCTTCTGCACTTTAATTTTCCCAGTTTGAAGGTCTACTTGGATTGGGAGTAGACTTAGACGCGAGAGGATTTGAAGGGCCAGAAAATTGAAGCGATTCTCTTCTCTGGTCAACATTTTGAAATTCTGAATGGGGATGGTAAAAATTAAATGATCTTTTGCTTTTCGGCTTTGAATTCCTTTGATTTTGCAGGGCTCTTAATTTTCATACCCCTTAGAATTTCTTCTTTTTACCCTTAGTTTTTATTTTTTTCCAACGTTAATTTTTTCATCCTTAGAATTTGGTTTTTGACCAAACCAATTTTATTCAGAAAATGAAGGATGTTACTTTTTTTTAATGGTTAATTATTATTTGCAAAATGATTAATTTTATTTGTCCAAAAAATAATAGCTAAATAAAAACTAAGGAAAAAACGAATTGGTTGGGTAAGATAACAAGTCATTTTGTAGCTTCAATTGAAATACTTTTGCTGAACCTGAACTAAGTTGAATTGAAGTTGCTGTTGGGTACAAATACTCAGCCTTCACTTCAGTAGATACATCTTACTGTATATTGAAATAGTCCAAGTTTTTTAATTGGAGTCGCCATAACCAAATATAAGCCTACAAGTTTACTGGTTTACTAGTTCATAGTTTGCAATCTGGTCTCCCGTTATTGTATTATCTGTACAAGATAATCATGAAGGACGGACGGTGTAAATATCCATAATAGGGACGTAATAGCTCCAATTTTCTACGTCTAATTGTGGATGGAAAATCTTCTATTTGGCCCAACTTTGTTTCGTCGGAGAAAAACATTTTGAACATTGGCTAAATGTGACGGAGGAAATTTTTAATTCATGTCAATTGGGCACACAGTAAATTCGACACAGGTCATTTTTCTTGACCTGTACGACCTAGACACCGCTCAAAAATGACAGTGCTTACCAAGCTCTTTAACAGCTCGCTACTCGAATCAAACAAAAGTTTCTTGAGCCATTTCTAATTTTTTAAATGAGATTATTTTTCATGACCAGAGTCGAATTGACTGTGCCCAATTGATTTGTGTCCAATTGACGGTGCACTGAAATTTTGTTCCACTGTTACCCTACAGTTAAGGTTCAGTGAAAAAAATTTTGGTTTCGCAGATTTTCCACCCACATATTTAATGTCGCTCACTTCATCCTTTTTGCACATGAAACATGGACAATTTCCTGATGCTGCATGCCTTAATTGTTGTAATTACGGCCCGACAATCTGTCATATTGGTACATAAAATACTTACTTGTCAGATGTCCCACTGTGCGCTAAAAATAATTTGAATCCGATAATATCCGAATATATCCAATATCTATATCAAGTTGCTGGTTTTGTGGAGGTCAAAGGTCATATGGTAGCTAAGCTCATATACATCCATGGAAACGAATGTGTCTAATTTTCTAATTCGCGTTGACGCGTTGAGCCACTTAATGAGTGGCACTTATAAGCTAAGAAGTTTAAGTTCATGTCCATCAAGAGAGCAGAAGTTTTCCTGAGCACAACTTAGAAAAATAATGTCGCGCCAATGTCGATAGAAATAAATTGGAAGCATAAAGAGTACACTATCTTGCTCTTTAAGTCCATCGGTGAAGGTCACGTGCAGGATTTGACCCCCTGGCTAAAATTAGGTTTTAGGCATGTTAATGAGTTGATGCAAGACATACGACCATGTCATTTTAATATAATATGTAGGGACTGTATTTTTGCTTTTATCGAAATTCACCCTACGAATAATAACTGTTACGGGGTAATTGCAGCGAATTCTAGAGATTGTACCAGATATCCTTTATTTCATTATGACCACTTTGGCCGGTAAAATCGATCCTTAGTTCAGGAGAACCAGATAACACAACAATAAAAAAAGATTTACCAACAACATTTGGTACATTTGAGGTTGTGTCTAAATATAACTGAACCAAATACGATGAACTTACTTTACATTTTTTAATTTCGATTTTTTTCATTACTGCCGAAATCTAATAGTGTTGTAATTTTGCATACAAAAAACAACGATTGTGAATACTTTGTTGATTTACAATAAATAATTTGACATTGTCAATAGAACTCTTAAAGTAACTTATAATTAAATAATTAAAACGAGTACTGAGATCCACATCTGGATCCAGGTGTTGTGTGAAGTATTCTTGTTGACAATTTTAAATAATTTAGAATGTTAGAAGAAGGTTGATAACTTGTTTCAAATAAAAGTCAATGAAAAGAATACTCGATTCCCTCTCAAACTCACGAAATGGTCCATCTTTGACAAATAAAGTGGGAAATGATTTGACCAGCATTTTTATTTCTTTTCTGAGAAATATTGATTCATTAAGTCTATTGAGCTTCTTCAAACATTCCCTGTTAATTTGTTCATTTCCTACCATCTCGATACTTTTTTCTCTAATCAGCTTAAATTCCTGCTGAGCCAAAACCACACAATTCTCTATTGGTACTAAAAGTGCTGTGTTGAAATCTGTAGAGCGATACTTGATTTTAAATATTTTGTCAAATAGTATTACATAATTCATAACAGATTCAAAAGCAAGTCCACAAGGAATAAGACTCAAGAAGCCCAATTTGTCATAATACTTTATAGCTACAAAGGTGAATAGAATTGCAGTAAATAGAAGACACATTTTGGTTGCATAGACCAGTTGACTGTAAACAAGATTCCCCATATTTGTTTGTAATTGCAATCTACGTCCTTCATATTTAAATGTTGAAAGATATTCCAATTGTTCGGCTACGTCATTGTTCATATTGTTCCTGAAAAACCATATAAAAATGAATATTTGAGATATATCACCAACAGTCTTTGTAATATAACACATATTTAAATGCTAGGGTAAACTTTTAATTTAACCATAATGTTTTTATAGGTGTTAAGGTGTGATCCATTGTTATGAATATCGGTACCAATCCAGAATAAGCAAAATAAATTACGATGGAGAATTCAAATAGATGACCACTCATATCTACTATGAGACAGAGAATGTAGAGCATCCAGTTTGACTGCAAGTCGAGTGGTACAAGAGAAAAAATTGATGAAGGAATTGTTGGTTTCATCAAAAGTAAAGCAAGAAAGTTCACCCAGACGTACGTCAGACTTATTGGTAGTGTAGCTATTGCAATTTCTTGAATATTCAACTGTTTTAAAAGTTTCCACAACGATTTGTCTGGTTCATCATTATCAAACTTGATAAGATTCGTCATTAAAATTGTACCAGCTAAATGTTTGATGAATAAATTGTAACTACAGAATACTATAAAAATTACAGTTGCTGTCCCGAACCACAATGACACCATCTCGATGGACAAAGGATCTCCAGGTTTCAACGATTGAAAGTACAATAAACATGGATATCGTATTCCTGTACAAAGATAAAAACTCCACCAAATAGTGAATGCAATTTCTTTCCATTTTGAATTCCCCTTTCGGACTGTGAATGTTTCACTTTCAAATTCAATTGGGAATATTTTTAACCAAATGAAAAACCTGAGTGTGAGTTTATGAAATATCAACGATTTTTTTGTGAACATTTTGAAAAATCTTGAAGGTTTGCGAATGAGTGCAACTTTTTGAAGACGGTTCCAAAATGAAGGCACTAGAAAATTATTTTGGATTTACTGATCGATAGAAAAGACTCGTGACTCGTGACAGAATTCTATTATTCAGGTTTTGAAGGAATTTGGCGAAATGAATCATATAACGTTTGTTCATATAGCGATATTCGACATTATAAAGACTACTCTATTTTCTCAAAATTGAAATTAAAGTTTAAGAATCCAATTTCATTTCTTTTTAAGAAATTATGTTGTATGGCGTATTGAATATTTTGTATGGTATCGACGAGCGTTCACAACTGGCGTCTATATGTTTACTCTACCCTGGAATACCTGGAAACTGTCCAAAAAATTCGATTATGCAGAGAGGTGGTTGTAATAAAAAATTTATATTTTTTTATCCAACTAAAAGAATCAATAATTCTTTCAAGCTGGATAAACAAACTTTCTTATTTTTTTTCCAATTCATTTAAGGAAGTAATTACAGGTTTCGATAACTTATTTAGTAGAGTCAGTGCAAGAGGACATCCATCGTTAGCTCAACAAAAGTCACGTTTGAACAGTTGCTCTACGAATCAGAAAATTTTAACTTTTTTTTAAAATATTAAAATCTAATTCAAAGTGGTATTGCGAGTATCAAAAATTTTTTTGGGAAAATTGTTGTATTGAAACCTCTGAGCTCCTTGTCGAGTTTTATGAGCTGGGAAACAAACTGAGAAAGGACATGGGAGGTTTAATTGGCAAAATTGCCCCCGGTTCGATTGACTTGAAATTCGGTACAAAGCTTCCTTGGACCTTCCTGAACAATGTTTAATTTACCACTTTTTCGAATGATTGCCTCCTTTGACCTCTAGAGGTCATAAAAGTTGTCCCTCCATTCAATTGAAACTGCTAAACTTCGACGCCGATTTATTTTCATTTGAAATGTTCTTTATTTTAGCGTGTTGACTTACAATGGGAGGTCCCCAGGTGATACCCCGTTTTCCAAATACGAAAACTAGTGTTCGATTCAGTATTTTTTACTGATTTCAAAACTATCATCAAAATCCCCAAAGGGTCAGATCTTGACCCGGAAATAAATTCGAACTTGAATGCACAAAACAAATTACTTTTGTCACCAATCGGTCCTTGGCGCCTTTTGGGTAAACTGGACGCCACACACTAGACCAATTTCTATATGAAAGTGAAGAGGGACTGATTTTTTAAGTGATTTAAATTGGAGAAATGAAAATAAAAATTGATGGGAGCACAATTTGGCCAAATATAAAAATATTTGAAAATTATCTTCTGGTGGAAAACTTATTTTGTAAAATTCCAACTTGCATTCAAGTCCATTGGAAAATTATCAAATTTCACTACAAGCTCAGTCCGACCTAAACTGCACTATAATTTTTTAAGCTCTATTTGTAATCAACTATTTCACCAGAATTGGATGCAACTTCCGTAAAATTTTCTTGTTGAAGTTGGTTAATTTTGCATTTGTTTACATGGAAGTACATACTTAGATCAATCCTCATTTTCAAAATTCTTAGAAACGATTTTAGAATTATATTTTGGGTTTGGTCAGGTAGTGGGGAGGTTCTTAGGTGAAAAAAGTCATTAAACACAAAAATCGTTTTTTCTTAAATCTGGTTCAGTGTGCACCATTTGAAATATTCAAATTCTATTCTTGATATTTTGTTCTGAACAATTTCAAGAACGAAAATCGCCGACAAACAAAATCTAACGACTTATTTCCTGCTGAAATATGAGACTAATCGACTTAAAAACCAAAAACGTCTATGTAGTGATTTTGTGCCCAAGTCTATGTACATGAGGTTATTTGACTAGCGGTAAGTGATCAGGATGTTTGCGATATTGACTAGACAAAAATGGATAAAGTTGACTGTGGACATTTTCTCAAGAGTGTGGAAAGTGCCTACTTTGACCCCAACATTTTGAATGCATTTAACCATTCTCCCGATCTTGATCCTTTCCTCATTTTTGTAGTTGTATCCAACACTCAGCCGATCCACCTGCTTTTTTATCAAGTCAAAACTGATTGGAATTTTAAATGCCTTCTCATAAATTATACCGAAGAATAAGGCTGTATCTGCAGATATAAGAATGTGAACAAGTTTTGTGACGAAACCAATTTGGTAGAATGCCAAGATCAAGAAGCTGCTGCAGAAAATACATGAAACAATGCAGATCAATTTGAAGAGAAAGATGATAGTAGAATAAAATTGGTTAAACATTTTGATGTAGATGCAGAGACACATCAGTTGCCTGAGAATCGACTCACTAAAATCCCAACCGATTATCTTTCCAGCACTCCTGAAATTTTTATAAAAAAATCAGATTTTGTTTGAAGTTGATTGAAAATGTCAAAAAATCTGGAATTACTTGAGAAGTGACTCCATGTCCAAGAATTGTTGTTCGATTTGTTCAAGGAAGAGCAAGTTGACCAGTAAAAAGTAATACCATCCAGTTCCCACAAGTAGAAGGCAGTACCCATCAATCGATAGAAACCCGTAGAAAGTCCAATTATTCTGAATTGAAGATGGTAGAGACGAGTAGACAAGTTCCACTCTGGTTCTGTCCAATCCAAAATGCAAAATCATTGAAAATATGAAAAAGTAGAAGAGGAATGGCGTGGCCAATGGCGTGTGAGTACTTCGTGTCTGGAATATTTCCTGGAACCGATGATTCCGTATCGTGTGACTGGGTTCTCTGTTGGGTTAAGTACGCACTATAGTGCGTACTTTTAGTGCCGTATGCAGAAAAATAATTTGTCGCAATTACAACTCCAACATTTTTTATTTCAATTTTTAATTAAAATCACACTAATCAGCATACATGAATTTTCCTTATTGGTTAAACTCCTCATGATCCACTGTGGCACCACAGCACAGAAAGAATCATCAACAGGCCTTAACATGCCCACAGATCTTTGTCAAACAGGACTCAAATTGATGGTTCCTGCCTACAAAAATGCAAGTTTGAAAATGTGCCATATAAACATGTGGTTTGAAATAAGATAATCTATGGATGGTTTGATGTATAATCATTTGTGGCTGTATTTTTTTTGTCCCTAAAATATTTTTTTTGTTCCTAGAATAAATCTTTTTGTCTCTAAAATAGTTTTTTTTGCCTCTAAACTTTTTTTTGATTATTTTTCAATTTAAATTTAAATTTTTTCACTTGTCGAAAATGGACACATTATAAAGGCGTCACACCATTATTTTTTTGGCCGGCAGAATTTATTTCTTCGACCGACAAATTTCTGATGGTTGCATGCAATATCCGGTATTTTTTTCGCACAGATTTTATTTCATATTAAAATTTTCGTTGAACAAAGTTAACAAGTGAAGTATAGATGAATTTTGTAGTACACGGAAGATTGTCCACTTGTAATTCTCCACACAGACAATTCTCCACAGGGTCCATTCTTCAGACAAATTTCAAATTTTGCAAGGAGTTGGTAAAGCCCACTATGACCACGGACCACCATGCATCGGGTAGCCTCAGTGTTTTCGGAGTTCTCTAACCTTCACTCGCTACTACAATCAAACAAACCTCCATTGACATAGTTTGTCGAACGGTCACACTCCACTGGGAAGTGGAGTTATGCTTGATGGAAGTAGTGTTGTTAGAGAACTCCAAAAACCCTTACGACTCAAATCAAGGCAGTCCAGAGCCTGATCACCCTTTGTCCCGATGGATTTTACCAACTCCGTCCAAAATTTGAAATTTGTGTGAAGAATTGACCTTGTCTAGAATTACATGTCACATGTGGGTAATCGTCGGTGTACTATAGAATTCATCTGTCCTTCACTTTTTAACTTTGTTCAACGAAAATTTTAGTGTGAGATGAAATCTGTGGAAAAAAAATTCCGAATATTGTAAGTAACAATTAAAAATCTATATTGAATATATTGAAAAATTGAAAAACAAATAATAAAGTTTAATCTGCCACCCAGACCCCCAGACGCAGCACAAGAAAAAGAGTTCAGACTACCCATTCCATTCATGGGCGTCATTTCTAGTCGGATATCTCATCTACTAACTAGAAAATATGGAATCAAAACAACTTTCATCCCGGGTAAAAAACTATTTTCATCTCTCTCATCTGTCAAGGATAAAGAGGAACTCTCCCCCTGTGGTATCTACTCCATCCCATGTGGTACCTGCAATGACGAGTACAAAGGGGAGACCCATCGACCATGGTTGGAACGTCAACAAGAACATAGGAGTGCTGTCAAAAATAAACATCCCGAAAAGTCAGCTGTAGCAAAACACATTGGAAAATTCCCTGACCATCAGATCAATTGGACAGATGCCAAACTCCTACACCATGAACCCAGAAGTCACCATCGCAAGTTCTATGAGAGCATCTACATTAGCCAATGCCCTGATGCTAAAATGAACAAAGATGACGGAAAAGAGGGAATTAAAATTCGTCGCTCATGGCTACCAGCAATCCCAAATTTGTATCAAACAAACAACTTTAATTTTGGTACAAATTCAAATGACACAAACCCAGGCCCTGTTATTTATAAAAAAGTCCTTAATTTTATACGAGGCTCCCCATTACGAGGACAGAGCTCTCTGGACTAATTCATTTAATTGTGTTCCCTGAAGATGATTACAAGTGTAATCGAAAGCTTGGAGATTTATTAATTTTGAATAAAATTAAATATTTTTCGTTTTACATTCACGTATCCGTCAAGCTACAATGATTTCATTTAACATATTTCGTGAATGGAAGTATATCAAACTTTCAAAAAGAAAATTGTTAGTTATTACGGGTTTGAGAAAGTGTCAGGGAGTTTGTGACCTTTTTTCGTCCTACATAATTATACAATTTCATCAATGCTGAGCGTTGCTTTAGCGTAGTTTAAAGTTTGAACGCATCAATTTTTATTAATGACGGATGCTAGTCGTGGTCAACGATGTGCATTTATGTAACTTGTGATAAAGTACCAGAATTTCCTGTGAATTGAAAATTGCATATAATATACCACAATTTTTGAGCAGTACTAATATTGTGGTTACATACATACATTGAATGCAAAGAAGAAATGCTTCTTTAGAAGTTAGTTATCATATTAAGGAACGTTATAGTGACAATGTTTGCATGGAAAACTAATTTTTACTAAAATATTTTCCTGTGGCGGTTATGTCACTTTCTCAAAAACTTGTGCTTGTACTGAGGTTAGTTGTTTAGCGGTTTCAGCTTTTTAGCTTTTTTTATTCTCCCACACCACAAACGAAAACTTTTTTTAGGGAAGCGAAGCTCTCTATTGAAAGCGTTTTCTCGTCCGTCCGCATTTTTCTTATTTCGCTCCAAGATTGGATCAAAACTCTTAAATGCTTTAAAACAGCTAAAAATCGGTTTTTGAAATTGAATCCAGTTCCCAGACCAAACTCGAACGAAATAAACACTTTTCTCATTTCGCCCTGAACTTGGATCAAAACACGGAGGGACTAGAAAACAGCTAAAAATCGGCTTTTGAAACTCGGTCTTGTTTCTAAAACCGAAAATAGACCTGTAAAAACAGCATGATCAATTTAAAAAGTTGGAAACATTCGGTATGACTTCAGCACGTTGAAAATTTTTATTAAATTATAATCGTACTTTGAATTTGATTACAAATCAAACGATTCAGACCGAAGGAGCTGACACATCTGTAGCATCGTTTCCCTACCGCAGAATACAATTCGGCGGCTGGAAGCGTCACAAAGTGACGGTTTTAATATTTTTTTACAGCTGCATTATACATATGTATGTATATTTCCCATTGGCAAGCACAAGACATTACTGGACTGCTTATCGACGGCAATAAAACTTTTGGCTCAATTTGATTGGAATTAACTACAAGGTAGACAACTTGCCCTACTCTGTGTTTACAAAATGTAAATTGTGTAAACATGATTTTGTAAATTAAATCTACAGAAATTCACTCGTATGGGGCCTTACTCGAGTAAATCAAGTCGATATTTGTTTTCTTTGTTTCGTTATTTTGTATTTATTTCGACTCGGATTTCAAATACAGGAAATATGAATTATTTTAAGTTGGTGAAAACCATCAATTGTCAATTGCCTTCGTTTTGTATCTCCATTCCCTGTGCCTTCTTAGAAAATATTCAAAGGGAAAAGGTGCACCGTGGGGAGTCTGGAATGCCCATTAAAACAGTAAAAGGTCCACAAAGTCCACCTTCAACTCCTTCGTTGGTGTCATTCACCTTCCATGTAGCTGCCTCACACAATCTACAGAAAAAGAAAAATATTTCATTATTTTTTGCCTGTTCAAAAAATAATTTGGAATTTCATCATTTGAGAATTTAAGAAAAAATTCGATTAATTAACATTCGAAAGTTTTGTTTGTATTTTCAACAAACTGAAATAATTCTTTTGTGAATCCAACATCAAAATTGTACGATTTTAAATTGAACTATTTCAAATTTACCGCATTTCCTAAATTAAGAGCCAACATTCTATTAATAATAAATCTGTAAAAAAAACAGGTTTATTAATTGTGCCCCTCCACATAACCCAATGTGAAGCGGCACATAAACAGCTTCAGGATTTTCGAATCGACAAGTTGACCTCAGCTATTATTTTAGAAACTAAGATAAATAGGAAGATTTGTGTAGGGTGAGGAATCCATTTGACAATATAAAGTTTCATTTGATTGTAGATGGAGAATTCAACTGATCCTCGAATTTACAAAATAATTGATTGTCCTTTCTGTCATTACAAGACGAAACACAAATCAAGGCTCAATCAACACATCCAAACACACACTGGGGAGAGACCCTTCAAATGTCTTCATCCTCAATGCCAAAAGTCGTTCAAATCTACTTCACATTTGAAACATCATGAAGTGGGTCACAATCTAGACAAGAAATTTGAGTGTTCTGAATGCGACAACAAATTTACCCTCAAATCCCATCTAAACACCCACAAGAGAATTCATTTGGGTGAGAAACCCTTCGGCTGCCCCAAATGCCCATTCACAACCAACCAAAATCAACATTTACGAAGTCATATGACCCATGCCCATTCGGATGATCGACCATTTAAATGTGGGGAGTGTCATTACGCAGCCAAAACAAAAGAAGAATTGAATCGTCATTTCAAGGTTCATTTGAATGAGGAGGAGAAGGAAAAGATAAAAAAGCACAAATGTCCCCACTGCCCCTACAAATCTATTGAATCATCCAACATGAAGAGTCACTTGAGGACCCACACTGGGGAGAAGCCCTTCCCTTGTCCTCACTGCCCTCACAAAACAACCACAACCACAGACTTAAAGGTTCATGTTGCCCGTCGGCACACAGGAGAGAGGAAATTCAAGTGTGAATTTTGTGACTACTCCACAGTCACCAACGCCCAATTGAATGGTCACGTGAGGACCCACACGAAAGAAAAACCCTACAAATGCTCATTTGAGGGATGCAAATATTCAGCTGCTGTATCTGTAACTGTAAAAACCCACGAGATGATTCACAGAGGAGAGAGGCCTTGGAAATGTCCTCAATGTCCCTACTCTGTAACCCACAAATACAGTTTAAAAGTTCATTTGAAAAACCATCAAAATTCGGGAAACTCTTCTAAAAATGTAACTGGTGTTGCCGTTAAAAAGCGGATGGAATTTAAATGTGGGGTGGGAGGATGTTACTTTGTGAGTGGGGAGAAGAAATTGGCCCTGCATCTCAATCAGCATCAACTACCTCAAGTCAGACTCATCAAACTGAATCTAGTTCATTAAAAATCTCTGTCAATATAAATTGGAATAAAGTTTGAAACTGGGGTTCGTTCTTGCATAAAAATGAATGACCATCACTGGTTGACTGGTCTGCCGTCAATTTGTAAAGTTAATTGAATTTGTCGTCTTGACTTGGAATTAGTTAGAAGGTTTTCAACACAATTTTCATGAAACTACAAGAGCTTCATTAATTGTCAAATTTTCTAATATTTCATCAATTGAGTTTGTACTAAATATTAGCATTTCCTGCACATTTCTAAAAGTATTTAATTTTTTGTAATAAAATGATAAATCTTTGAGTAAAAAATAAATGAATGATGTAATTGAGTTTTGACTAGTTGAATCGTTAAAAATGCTTATTGGTGTTTACAAAAGCTAACTGCCTACTTGAAATTTAGAGAAGAAAAGAAGAAATAATGAATTTTACATTTGAACTACAGGCACAATCATTGACACTTTTCCAAGGCCCCACAACAGTCTGGATGAGCAAACCCATTTTGATGGTGGGGTTATGAATAATTTTTAAAGATGATTTTTCTCACCTAGCAAATCATAAATGGGGTCAGAGTTGTCAGGTAATCAGATGACCAACATTGAATAGTTTCAAGTGCTTCATTCAACACCTCAATCCCCAGTCAAGAACACACATGTGATCCTCATAAAATTAAATAAAATCAATAATAATTTCGAATTGAATATGAGTCCAATTTGGTTTACTATAAAAACAGTTAAAAGAATGGAGATGCAAATTCAAGTTGTTATTCGAAATGAAGTATAGTAAAAGTCCAATTAAAATTACATACTTTTATTTCTGAATCAGCCAATTACTTTATTGGACAATTATTTACAAATAGACAATTACGGACACTTAAAGGGAATCGAAATTAATTAATTCCCTTGGATGCTAGAAATTTGATTGTTTATTTCATAATTTCTCGCTAGACAAAACAACTTGTGAAATTTCGACTGTCTATTAGATGAACCTGACAGTCATCACTCAATTGTTATTTAATTTACTCAAAAGTGTTGAAACTGTACAAAACCCTATTATCAGAATCTCTATTCACATTCAAGATCTTCAGACAAAACTGAGTCAACTTTGACATGAATTTCAAACAAATTTTTAATTGGTTGATGTTAATTTGTGGATGAGGACGAAGGGGAGTTGATGTTGAATCAACATCAACATTGTTGATGAAGATGGACGATCATCCGAATGAGAATGGGTCATGTGTCTTTGTAAATTTGCATTTTGGGTGGTTTTGTAGGGGCATTGGGGACCGGCGAAAGGCATCTCATCCAAATGTAGCCTCGTGTGGGTGTTTAGATTGGATTTTTGGGTGAATTTTTTGTTGCATTCAGAACACCCGAATTTCTTTTTTTGAGTGTGAACCACCTCGTGAAGTTTTAAATCTGAAGTGGATTTGAACGACTTTTGGCATTGAGGACATTTGAATGGCCTCTCCCCCGTGTGGATCCGAATGTGGACATTGAGATGGGATTTGTTTTTTGTTTTGTAACTGCAGAAGGAACACTGGACCATGTTGGATTTCGTTAAAAAATTCTCTGTACACCTGCAGCCAAAAATCATTCAAAACTTGAATCAGGTAAAACCAATTTTCTTGCGTATACTCACAATTCATGAATCAGAAATAATTTTTTTTGAAATTAAGAGAAAACATAAATTTTTGAAACGACAACTCACCTCAAACAAACTAGTCGTACTTTAAACACTCTGTAGAGTTTGAAGCTGCTTCCAAATAAACACGACAGCTTAATTTTCAAAATTTCCTGCTGAATGAAATTACTCAACTTGAATTTGAAACCAAATTTTAGATTTGTAAAAAATTAACTTTAAATTGAGGAGAAATGTTGAAGGGCCCTCTCTGTGAGTTGGACGTAAAATGGATAAAAGGCTTGAGAGTCAAGTCCCTCGGAGGAAGGATGGGACTTATCAATAGACTTTACTGACCTTATTAAAAATACTTCTCTATAATTTACGCGCACGAATTCTTCAGAAGAGGCGCAATCTACTTTTATGGGTACCACAAATAAAAACATCTTCAAGAAAGAGTAAATCCGTTGAGCTTCCATCAGGATTCCGACTTTTGAAATTATGAGAACCAAAATTCATGAAATTTTGAAATTTCTTCATCCTGCACGTAACACG
>JAQHQX010000262.1:0-15111 GCA_034694425.1 Arrhopalites sp. Gr-Col-00791
GGTAGTCAACATTCTTCGCGAATGCGACCCAATTTAACACGTTAATAAAGTCAGAAATTGAAATTGAAAATTGAAATGGAGCTTAAAAATGATAGTTCAGTTTACGTCGGACTAGATCGGACGGATCTTGAAGTGAAATTTTCTAGTTTTCCAATGGACTTGAATGCAATTTGGAATTCTCAAGTAAGTTTTAGACCAGAAGATAATTTTTAAATATTTTGAATGTCGGCCAAATTGTTCTCCCCTAACCCCAAATCAATTCCTACCTTCATTTTCCCATTCTAAATCACTTCAAAAATCAGCCCTGCTCGTTTTTATATTGCAATTGGTCGAGTTTGCATCGCTTGTAGAACATCCGGAAAAATATTCCTGAGTTTCTACACCAATTCGAAGGAATCGTTGAATAAAATGCTTTGGTATATATTCGGGTTGCTGATGCTTCAACTCAATTTGGTCACAGCTTCTGGGTTGTTGCTGTCAAGGGCAATGGAGCACAATGACTACATCGTAAACCTTGATCAAGTCATCGGTACTTCGAACGATTGTTTTTATTTAATTGGCTACATCGACGAACAAGCAAATCTGACCACAAATCCCTTGAATGGTCGTCCATTTGGAACAACACAACCCACAATTCTCAACCAATTTCACTACGATCAACACTTATGGGACAGCAAGCCGACCATTTCACCCCGACTATTCGAAGAAACTTGTCGTCTGTCGACAATTCCAACGCAGATCAGGTATTCAAAATGTAACATTGTCGTCCTCCTTTCAGCTGAAAATTATTCTGATGGAGAATGGGAAAGCGTGCTCTATCACCAAATTTATCCTCTTTATGAGCGCCAACATATGAAGGCGTCTCTGGCCCTAATAATACA
This sequence comes from Arrhopalites sp. Gr-Col-00791, assembly GCA_034694425.1. Classification (NCBI taxonomy): domain Eukaryota; kingdom Metazoa; phylum Arthropoda; class Collembola; order Symphypleona; family Arrhopalitidae; genus Arrhopalites; species Arrhopalites sp. Gr-Col-00791. Next base: position 882 of record JAQHQX010000262.1, read on the forward strand.
ACTCCCGGATATCGAACATGAAAAAAGTCGACACGAGGACGCCTATTTCATTGAAAGGGAACTAAATGCACCCACAATATTTATATCTTACAAATACAACCAGAATCCCCATTCAGGAAACGGATTTCTTGGTCCGAAATGGAAATACCTGGATAATGATGTTTCCAGGCTAATAACATCAACAAGCAACTCTGAAGCTCCACCTCAACTGCTTGAATTTGCTTGTTACGGCGAAAAATATTTTAGTCATGAGGGATCACACAAAATCATAATGACCTGCGTCCCGACATTTGGAATTGAAAGCTTCACGTTATCTTCGTCTTCATCCAAAACTCCGTCGGACTGCTTGAAGAAAATGAGGCAGTACTACAGCGACATGTATCAAAATGGATTGTCGGCTCACTGGGGACTTTACAACGACTACAACGGTGAATTTTACGATGTCGCATGGAACAATTTGGATGTTCAGTTGGACCTTCGCTCACCAGTTGGGGGCAAGAAATCCCCTTTGGAACTGGAATTTTCGACTCCAGCTTTTATTCTTTCAGGTCTCAACAGAACACTCGTTTACAGTAAAAAATACCCAGAACTGTATATAATACAATCGTCCAAATGGAATCCCTTGGCTGATTCAAAAGAGTATGACCATTTGATGCTCAGAATGAGTAACCGCGTGAAATTCATTACTGCCGATTCTGTAACCGAAAGTATATATTGGTCTGCTGTTCCTCTCGTTAGTCCGTTTCAGTTATGGGTGTGGATTTCGATGGTCATCGTTGCTGAGGTCACTGTACTTCTGTTTTGCATTTTGTTATTTCGAGAATTTTATTTTCGTGACGGTGGACATGGGAAAATCCTCGTGTTTCTGAAGACAGTCGCTTGGTTCTGCAGCACAACTTTTGACGGATTCTATTGGGTGCTGACTATCCTCATGGAGAAACCCAGTGAGGATTCCGGATCACACAAAATTTTGTCCATAGTCCGACGTCCTATGTTTGGGATTTGGCTCTTCATGGGATTGGTTCTCACAAATGCTTACAGGGGGCTTATTAAAGCCAACTACGCAGTTCCCTTTCCCTCTATTGCGAATTGGACCCATCTGGCACAATTCAAATTTCCAAATGGTGACTTCACTGTCCATTTCGGTATTGAATATAGTTTACCGAGTAACAGTTTTCAACACAATTACACTGCCAGTGGGTACGATAGTTCAAGTTTATTTGTTCAGAACGTATTCATCAATCGCTACTACGGTACATGGCCCTGGAGCCCATTGCGCACCAAAACATTCAACGATTTCTTACTTTGCTTGAAAGAATGCACTTTTGTGCTCAATGAAACTTCAAAGAAGAAATTAAAGGATGCATGCAAAAATGAGAATGAACGAGTCGCATTTAAACAATCTAAATTGAATCATGTTGAATCATGTGTAAGGTTCAATCGATGGTACTTGATGCTTAATCGTAGCTTGAAAATCAGCATCCAAAATTTGATGGAATCGTCAAATAGATTCATCGACACTGTTATGACACAGCCCAAACAATTACTTTTGGTTTTGGAAAAGGATTTTGAAATGTTTTGGAACAAATTCAAAATTGCCATGAGGACAAATCCTAAACTTAAATTTGGTCACAATCGACACATTGACGACAGATACGAAACTCGACCTGAATATTACCTTTTCCAGAAGCGCGACTCTCCTCCATCGTCCTTAATTAAAGGCTGGACCGATATGCGAGTCGCATTGAAGAGATTGACCATTTTGCTGACATCAGGGATTTACAGGCATTGGGAGAAATGGCATCACATTTCGTTCACACTGAAGGAACAGAAGATGTTGGACAATTCGACGAGGATTGACGAAGGGGTCAAGGAATTTGTCCCTTTGGGGTTTCCTGGGTCCGATATTCATATAATTTTTAATGGTTTTGCACTGGCGACAATACTGTCGATTGCGATTTTACTAGTCGAGTTTGCTTGCCAATTCTCTTTGCTCTGGTTTCTGTTCAAAATGTCTGTATAATGTAAAGTCGGGCGATTGTATTGGTGACAATGAGCAGCTCGAAAAATAGTAGCAGTGAAGAGCTGAACATTGTCGAGGACAAAGTTACTTAAAGATTTTTAGTCCAAATTAAATTGATTGAAGCAACTTCAAAGATTGTCGATCCGTCAAAATTTTTCATTTATTAAAATACTTTTATCAAGATAATGAAAAGTATTTGTGTAATCATGTTCATTCCGATTTAACATCAAGTCTAATAGAATTTAGTTAGATGAGATTAGATTATTTATGCAGTTGATATCGCAGAGCCCTTACAACTTTTACCTTAAATTGAAAATTACAGCACATAATAAAATTTAGTTTAATCTAAAGCTATTGAACATATGAGCTTGTGCAATAACTCCTTGGATGCGGATATGAAAAATTCGTAAAGATTAAAAAGGTTGACTTGTGGCTGTTCAGTCGTAGCGTTAGCGTTAGCACTTGAAAATGCGGTCAACAAAAATTGAAAGGACCCTGATGGATAAGAGTCAACATTTGGCTCATCGTTTTTTGTCCTAAATGTGATATTTCGATGCCAGGATTTAAACTTGGACAAAGTTTAAACATTGTGGCGATGGCGATGTTTTACAGTATTTGCCCAGACTTTGATGAAAATGAATATTAGCCAACTTCAACTAGAAAATTTAAAAAAAAAAACCGGCAGATTCGGAAGTCCAATTCTGGTAAAATAGTTAGCTACAAATAGAGCTTAATAAATTATAGTGGTTAGTTTGTCGGACCAGGTCGGACCGAACTTTGCAGTGAAGTTTGGTGATAAGTTTTACATCACAAGATAATTTTCAAATATTTTTATATTTGGCCAAATTGTGCTCCCATCAACCCCACATCAATTTCTACTTTCATTTCCCAAATTTGGATGACATCAAAAAATCAGCTCCTGTTCGCTTTTATATTGAAATTGGTTCAGTGTGTACCGTATGGTTCTCTATACCAAAGTTGACTGGATGGTAGTATTGCCCCTAAGCTCCCAAGCTATTGAATATTGTAAGTAGAGTGGAAATTTGAGACTCTGGTTTTGTTTTACTAAAGGGTGTTATCTAAGATGGATCTGTCGTTAAACTTAGCCAATCAACTGATGGCTGGGGACACTCTAAAGCCGAAATACAGATGCATCACTTTGACTTGTAAATTGAGTGGTGGAGATCATAGTTTTGATTTGAGAATTGTCTTGAAATGAAAGAGTGATGGTTATATCACAATATCTTCTCCATTTTAATGTTCATGTGACGCTAGTGAGATTTTTCTTGGATTTGGTGTCCCTGAAATCTGCAGATGATATAAAACAATGAAATGAATGTACTTATTTGCACAGTGGGTGTGTGATGTGCTTATTAAAGTATGTAATCATGAGTAAAAAATTTTGATTTCCTTTTTGTTACACAATTTTTCTTCAAAATTGCAATTTACTTACCTCCCTACACACTCCGTGTCTCTCAATTGTTGTCAAATGACACAATCGATTGTCATGAGCTGAAGGAGTTTGAGTTCTGAATTCACATTAAAATTCTATGACGTTTCAAAATTGTCAAAAAAGTTTGATTGACCGCCATTTCGTCAAGAAGAATTCATTTGAGAAATGTGCCAAACAGGTTGCTGAGGCTGCATTTTTTCTTAAATCGGGCAGTGTGTGGCGGTAGCTAACATCTAAACTTCTCCCACTACAAAAGTCATAATTTGAGGATTCTAATTTATGATATTTAAATGCAATAATCTCACTTGGTTTCGAAAGGGCTGTACACAGAATTTCAAGGGTTTCTAACTGTGTACCACACTTGGCTTTTGGCAATGGAAAAAGTTAATAATTTTAAACAATTTTCAAAAAAAAGAAAGAATAAAAGTTAAGGCAATTTCAAGATTCCGTCACAGTTTCCCCTCAATCCATTGGGGCTTGTGGAACATGTTTTTACATTGTCCTTAAGTTGTACTTCAAGTTCTACACTGATACTTCTTGTTACTTTTGTCTTTGAACCACATTAAAAATTAAGTTAGACGAACTATAGGAGATCCACTAATTTTCTTTGAAAATAGTGGGGGGAGCTTGAATTCTTAACGAAGTTTTGTTCTGACAATAACGACAATTAATATGAAATGAAATTTACCGCTCGCTACGGTAAGTTGATAAATCATTTCTGTAAATTCGATTTACCGAACCGTACTGAAGCCTTCGATAAACGATACGGTAACACGAGCTCTAATTGTAAAGGGGATACACAAGGAATTATAAATTTAATTGCAATTACTCTCGAATTTGTAATTCACTTACTGATTGATGTTAACTTTTATCAAGTTAAAAAATTTAGACTTCAAAAAATGTCACACAAACTTGAATTTCCCAAGATCAAAATTCTCTCACAATTTTTCCGGAGGTGGTAGGGATTGGTATTATTCCTCCTTGGAGGCCCCTTGATGCCTTTTTCAACTGTGCGTTGAGACTTGCTGTGATTGTTGACTTTTGACCACATTAAAAATTAATATAAGCATACGATTGGAGTTTGGCGAATTTGATTTGAAAATAGTGGGCGGAGCCTCAATTCTTAACGAAGTTCTGTTCTGAGGGAAGTGAAAATACAGCTTAAATGATTTGAGAAAGTTTTTGTAATGGGAGTGCCAACAATTTTATAGTCAATTCTTCAAACAATTCATTTTGGTTGAAGCCTTCAATAACATGATCAAACTGAATTTATTTTACATTCAGAGCACAACTCTGCTAAACCAACACTTGCCACGGAAGCAACTAAAAGTCATCCCGTCTGTTTATGGTTTAACCTAACAAGTGTAGGTCCTATTTAGTAAACCCACAGTTGTACATACGTTTCGATTTTCAGAAAGATCTTGATCAAACTGCTAGCCCATCAATTTTTGTCCTGATCACAAAATATCATATTTGATTATTCATTTAATCATTGCCTATGACTCAGGGGGCGAAATTTTACGGTTGTTAGGAAATTAGTTTGTTCATTACACTACATTTGCCTCGAAAATCAGAAAATTCTCATTCAAAAGAAGCACGTGAAATTTTGGAGACTGTTGGTGCCAGTGTACGACTATTCTAGAAACCACATTTGGTAGTATTAAAGTGATTTCGGTGGAAATTTGTAGACAACTAAACGGCTAATTATTCCGAAATGAGTGGGTATTTTTTGAAAATCTTTTCAGTTCCTGAAAGGTCGTTACCTGAAGTGTGTTTTGAGTAAGTTTCAGAGTTACTAAAACCTATCCCCCTATCCCCACTACCGTGAAACTCTGAGTAAAGGGAAAAAATACACGGGCTATCCCCACAAAGTAAACCACACCATGTACACACATTTATCCCCACGTATCCCTACCATTTCCACCTATCCCTAAACCTAACATGTCAGAGTACGTATGACTACTAGACGGTTTGAGAAAATTATGTAAATAATATCACAACCTTGTTCAGCTATTCTCTTATTTTTATTCCAATTCGATTTCAATACATCAATTTTCAAGTGAAATTTCTGTCTAAATGTCAAATTTAAGTTGGCCCCTCAATCTTTCTCTCTTATTCTCCAAATCCCTTACATTTTTACATTTTGAATGTTTTCAATATCCTTGTGAAGAAAGTAAAGACAGGTTTTGATGACTATTCAATATACTAAATATTTTATTTACATGGACATGTAGTTGATGACGTATAACTTGTTTCTGCCTCAAACTGACGATTGATAGAACCATGACTTTGTCGCCCTCCCACCAATACACACACACGTACACCCATACACACAGTGAACTGTCTTTATATTTGTAAATGAACTTAAACCTTCAATTATATACCTCGAACACACTGTCAGACACAATTGAGATTTTGCAAGAAAACGACATATAATGTGGGAGAAAATTCTCTATTCTTTCCCACTCAGTTACGATCCAATGCACTACCATAAAGCCATAAAAACTACTGCTTTGTCGTCGTAACTGTTTTCAAAGTTCTCTAACAGCGCTCGCTTCGCTCGCAGCTTCAACTGAATAATCCGAATTACAACTCATACACGGTTGATTCCTTGAGCGAGTGAAGCGAGCTCGGTTAAAGAACTCCGAAAACACTTACAGAATGCGAAGCAATTGCTTTAGTGTCATTTTTGGGCAGTGGCGCTTATCGGTTAACAATACATATAAGAGGTTTGACGGTAAGTGGTTAGTGCATAATGAATGTGACCACCGGAAGATGTTAGGTGGACAAACTTGGCGGGGATAAATGGAAAAACATGGTGGAGATAGAGTGTGTATAGGTCCACATAATTTTTTCCATTTATTCGGAGTTTTACGGTAGTAGTAATAGGTGGTGGGAACAAGTTTTAGCAACTCTCTAAGTTTAATTAAAGGCTCTAATCGCTTATCTGCTTTGCAAAAATAAAAGATTTGGACATGCTTGCACATTTAAATAGCTTGTACAATTTTGAAAATGAATTTTGTGGTTAAATTGAGTTTTCATAGATGTGTGCAAGCATGCCCACTACGGTATTCGGACTATTCGTCCCACGGAAAATTGGTCCCTGGACTATTAGTCCCACCGTGAATTCGAAACTTAACTATAACTATAACTTATCATGAGATTCGTTTGTTACAAGTCTCGAGCGAAGCGAGCGTGTTAGATGATATGCAAAAACATTGTCCAAAAATATCTGAGATAAAGGACCCTATCGGATAAGAGTCAAAATTTGGCCTGTTCGAATTTCAATATAAGCCGACCAGATGTCTTGTAACTGATATAATACCCTATTCGCACTTACCCCTTAGAAGGTGAGTTAACCTACTAAGGTCGCAGTGAGGCAAGTGCGGATGGTCTCGCTTTAGCCTTAGGAGGCGGAGCTCACCTTAGCTTCTCGCCTTACTAAGTAAGGTTAAGGGGACAGATTAGGTGAGACTTTCTAAGGTCAAAGCGAAAGTGCGAATGCTCTTTTACTTATTAATGTTAAACTCAACGCTTCCTATTGGTCAATTTCTTCCGCCGCAAAATTTTCAAATCGTAAAAAAATTATTTTAAACTTTACAAATCAGAATTAAGCTGAAATCATTTTAATAATTTATATTTAATATAAATAAAAGTTGACAAATATTAAATATTACATTCAAACATGTTCAAACATGCCTTTAAAATTATAATAATCGATCGTTCGTTTTTTTGTGGGGCTGATAATCAGCCGCTGATTGGAAAATGGCAACCATCAATTGCAACTATTGTCATTGGAAATTGCCATAATAAACTATTAATGGAAGCGATGAAATCGTGGAAACATTCATGGGCTATTGTACCAACACCAAACAGGGACCCAATTTCTTTCACTTCAGAACAGGATGAAAGACATTTGATTCCAATCAGAAGTCGGTTTTTTACATCAATAGCTTTACATAGATATATATCTTGTTTTTTCATCCTGGGCTTTAATATTGTCACCAAAACATTAAATCTATCTCTTGACAATCTGAAATGTGAGCTATAATCCTTATCAGATTTTGTGGCACAACAAAATCATACAATTCTGTTGATTCAGCCTTTAACTATAATGGTCTTTCAATTTGTTGTTTGTGAACGATATAATCCACTTTTAAATATAAATAAAGTAGTTTTAAATTTCGGTTTTCAAATTTCGTGTCGCAAATTTCCAGCCAATCAACATAGCTTACCTATTTGTGTAAGTAAGTGCGAAAAATGCCTCACTTTGACCTTAGTAGGTTAACTCACCTTCTAAGGGGTAAGTGCGAATAGGGTATAAGACGTTATAAAAAGCAAAAAATAGTTGTTCCACGATGTCCATTGTCCTTTATGGTCATTTGAAAACGTCAATGACTTCTGGAGGTTAACGAGTCCAGGATATCGGTAAAATACAAAAGGCACATTCTGGTCTATCACTTTGATTCTTTTCAGATTTTTATAACTTAAGGAGTCATCAGGACTGGTCAAGACGTAAAATGACCTTTTGAGGTCACAAGGTAGGTCAAAAAATGTTTTCGCCGACATTATATTGATGGACATGGGTCTTCGTGTCAGTATCTCGAATTCAAAAAAAAATATCAACACAGTACAGAATAAGACGCATAAATGGGACATGGATTCTACACGACAATCTTTGTTCTACATTCTCGAGACCAGAAACTGCAAAACAAAACTAAACAGGTAGAAGTATTTGGAGGGAGTAGAATATACATTTACAAAATTAACAGATCATCAATAACGAGAAAAGTAAAACAATATGAGAGATATTTGCAGTGCAAAATTAACAATTTACAAAAAAATAACTCGAGTCAAGTGAACAATTGACGTAGTGCAGCATCAGAAGCACCCATACTCCAGTACGGAATTTCTTGTACTTTATTTACACGGAACTAAATACTACCGTTTTTCATGAAACTCACCAGAAAGGTCTCGGAAGAGGACAATTTCCCAACGGGAGCACCAACAATTTCATAATTAAACCTTCAATCTATCCATGTTCTTGAATGCTCGCGATACAATCCAATATACCATGACGGCAGTGTGTTGAAAGAAAATACTCCTCTTTAGCGCAAATACAATTGCAAAACCTTTCTTTTTCGTAAATGTCCAAACTATTAATACCAATCATTGTTCTTGGTCACAGAAATTCGTGTAGTATCTTCACGTTTCCTATGATTACGACGCACCTTACATCATTCAAGAAATTGTGATATTGTGACAAAATTGGAAATATTGTACATCCCTCCCAGTTTTCTTACAAGAAAAAACTGCTCACTTGTTCAAAACGAAAATTAATTCCGGAGATAAATCGCAACAAGAAAAATGAATAAACTCTGTTGAATAAAGTAGTTCTCATTTGTCAAGTAGTGCAGTGACATAAAAAAGTGGACACATCGCACACTGGACCAGGTTTTAAAAACGAATTTTATATGTAATGAATTTTTTCACTTGAGAGACCTCCAGCTAAACGATCAAACTCAAATTTTGTTTTTTTAAATTGCTTCTGAGAATTTCGAAAATCAAGGTGGATTTAGTCTGTATTTTCAAATCTGCAAATATAAAATTAACCAACTTCAACTAGAAGATTCTACTAAAGTTCCAAGGTTGTGGCAGCCAATTCTGGTAAAATAGTTGACTACAAATAGAGCTTAAAAAATTATAGGGCAGTTTAGGTCGGCCGGATCTTGCAGTGTAGTTTTCCAATGGACTTGAATGAAATTTGGAATTTTCGAAATCAGTTAGACACCAGAAAATAAATTTCAAATATTTTGAATGTTGGCCAAATTGTGCTGCTCCCAAACACCATATCAATTCCTACTTTCATTTCCTCAATCGAAATCACCTTAAAAATCATCCCTGTGTTACAAAAATGGTGTAAGATGTAAGTGGTAGAGTTTATGTGGACACAAATTCATGTTTTCTATTTTCAAGAAGTCATTTATCCACAAAAAATTTGAACTTGTTTAGGGATAGGGCGTTTTTAGCCTCAGAGAATAGTTTATTCCAGGTAATTATTGCCTGATAAAAATGAGAAAATTTGGATTAAGTGTGATGATGTGGGAGAGTAAGAGTTAAACATCGGGAAGATTGACCAAAAGAAAAATTATTACAAATATCAGGAATATCAAATCCTGAACGAACAGATTTAAATGCAGTAATAGCATGAAAATAACTTACTCGTTCCGAAACAGTTAGATTATATTCTAAGTTTGCATAATAGTGAGCGATCTTGTTGAGTTTTTGGAATCTATTGCATAATTGAGGATAGAAATAAGATCGTAGAAGATAATTAATTTTGGATTGTAATGTGTTAATTTGAGTTTGTTATTGGTTACAACATATTGGTAGACAATAGTCAATGATAAAATATACAAATGAGTTTACGAAGATTGCAAAAACGTGATTATTCACAAAACGCTTCATGTGTAATAAACAGCCAATGGCAAACGAAACTTTGGAAGTTACATGCTCAAAATGTTTTTGGAAAGTGAAGCGTTCATCAAAATAAACGCCTAAGTATTTGAACTCGGATACTTTTTCAATTATAACGTTTTCACACTTCAATTCAGGAAGATCATTTTCAATCTTAGTATGCGATTTGTGAAAGATGACGTATTGAGTTTTGGAGAAATTGATTGTCAAATTGTTAGTAGCACACCATTTATTTAATGAATCGAGCACCAGAGAAGTCTGTTCGATTAGTAATGAAGCCCTAATATTGAATAAATAAAACACCAAGTCGTCAGCAAAAAGTTTATAACAAGCAGATAATAGAGATGAACCCACGTTGTTGTAGTAGAGAGCAAATAAAATTGCAAATCGAATTCCCCCCTGCGGACAACCGTAAGCGTAATTTGAATTTTTCAAACATTTTTCGTGACACTTTAAAGGATTTCGAAGGTCAAATGTGAGCCAATCTAAGGTGCCCAACTCTCAAGTGCAAAAAATTACCTATTTTATGATACCAACAGCACATACCTACGTTCAGCAGAACCGGTTCCTTAGTGTCGGAGAGAACATTTGCCCTTGCTCATTATATATATAGATAATGAGAGATATTTGCATTTGCTAAATTAGTCATTCACAAGAACAGAACTCGATTCAAGTGAACAAGTGAAATTGACTTTGATCGTGCAGTACCAGAACCACCCAGTCTCTATTACGGAATTTCTTGTACTTTATTTGTGCAGAGTTACCACTGTTTTTCACGAAACTCAACAGTAACGGCTTCAGGCTTGGAAGAGGATGATTTCCCAATGGAAAAGTCAACAATTTCATGATTAAACATTCAATCGATCCATATTTTCGAAAGCTCGTGATACAGGCTTTTATATACCAGGACGCCAGCGTGTGGAAAAGAAAACTCCTAGTTAGCACAACTACAATTGCTCAACCCTTCTTTAAGAACATGCCCAAACCACTAACAATAATCCGTGTTCTGGGTCACAGAAATTCGTTTTTTATTTTTCTGTCTTCTATGGCTACGACGCAACTAGAGGTCCCACTATTGCACATTCAATAAATTTATAGAACGTTCAATAAATCTGCAATAAATTGTCTATAAAGGAGGCTCCCAACAACTAGCAGAGTACCCTGCTATATTAAAAGAAGCTGCCGACAGCCTCCCCCATTTTTTGATATTTTCTTCCCACCAACCCGTCTCACTTGAATCCCGAGTATAAGCCATTTGTAATGGAAAACAATCCCGCCAGGTCACATTGAAAACCGATTTTCGGGTCGTTTTTCTAATTAAATGACCATCTTGAGGTATTTAAGAACTTTTTTATCTTTTAACCTACAATTTTCATATTTCACACAGATGCTGATATGGGACAGTTTCTGGCAATGTATGAAATGTTTGTCACATCACTGCTGACCACTGGAGGTAATCGAAAGTCTGGGCCCCGTGGCTCAGTACATGAAAAAGTAGGGGATACGTGTTTTTTCATTGCGCATAACTCCAAAGAGTTCCTGAGATACAAATTTTTAAAATTGACTCCATGTCTGCATTTGCGACTGAAATGAGATCGTCAATTCTGAGGCAGAACCAAGTTCAAAAATCTGTATCTCAGGAACCCTTTGGAGTTATGCAAGATAAAAAAACACGTATCCCCTACTTTTTCATGTACTTTCAGGAAAAAAACAGAAAAATAAAAGTTGGTCACATCTGTGGTAGCCTCGGGGTCCTGACCTTTGATGACCTCCAGAGGTCAGCAGTGACATAACAAAAATTTCATACTTTGTCATAAATTGTCCCATTCCCTTCTGTAACTTGTCCTAAAATATCAAACTTCTATGTTAAAAGATAGAAAAGTTTTTAAATACCTCAAAATAGCTATTTAACTAGAAAAATGACCCAAAAATCGGGTTTCAATGTGACTTGGCGGGTTTGTTTTCCAATACAAATTCCTGATACTCGGAAAACAAGTGAGATCGGCCTGTGGGAAGGAAATATTAAAAAATGGGGAAGCTTTTGTAACATGGCAGGGTACCCCCTGTTGCCGGACCCCTCCTTTATTGAAAATTTATTGAACACTAATTGATGTTAAAAAAATGTTAAATAGGTTCTATACAAATATATTGCACATTTATTGAACGTTGAATACAATAAATTTATTGAAAGTGTCAACAAATTATTGATTTATTGAAACTTTCAATACGATAAACTGATCTCTAGACGCAACTAACTTCATCCAAAAAATTATGATGCTGTGAGAAAATTGAAAATCTTGTGCAAGCCTCCCAATTTCCTTACAAGAACAAAGTGCTCATTCGTTCAAAACAAAAATTAATTCCGGAGGTAAATCGCAACAAAGAAAAAGCTGTTGAATAAACTAGTTCTCATCTGTCCAGTAGGCGTTGAGAAAAAAGAGTGGACATATCGCACACTGCACCAGGTTCAAGAATAAAGCGAATTTTGTGTCTACTAACTTTTTCACTAGAGTGACCTCCCCGCTACCTGACCAAACTCAAAATATAATTTGAAAATTGTTTCTGAGAATTTCGAAAATAATGGTTGATTTAGTCTGTATTCCCGTGTAATCAAATGCAAAATTAACCAACTTTGATTAAAAAATTCTACGAGATTCTACAAAAGTTTTGGGTTGTGGCAGCCAATTCTGGTAAAATAGTTGACTACAAATAGAGCTTAAAAATGATAGTACAGATTAGGTCGGACTAAACGGCACTATAATTTTAAAATTTTGTAGTTTTCCAATGGACGTGAATGCAATTTGGAATTTTCGAAATAAGTTGGACACCAGAAGATAATTTTCAAATATTTTGATATGTGGCCAAATTGTGCTCCCATCAACCCCACATCAATTTCTACTTTTATTTCCGCAATCGAAATCACTTCAAAAATCAGCCCCGTTCGATCTTAAATTGCAATTGATCCAGTTTGCATCTCCTGTGTACCTGAAAAACACTTCTGAGATTCTACAATAATTTCGAAGGAATCGCCAAATACAATGATTTGGTGTATATTCACGTTGTTGATACTTCAACTCAATTTGATCAAAGCTTCTCAGATGTTGCTGTCAAGGTCGATGGAACACAATGACCACATCGTAAACCTTGATCAAGTAATCGGTACTTCGAACGATTGTTTTTATTTCATTAGTTACATCGACAGACAAGCAAATATGACCACAAATCCCTTGAATGGTCGTCCATTTGGAACAACACAACCCACAATTCTAAATCAACTTCTTTACAAAAAATTTGATTACTACAGAATACCAACCATTTTACCCCGACTATTCGAAGAAACTAATCCCCTGCCCACAATTCCAATGCAGATCAAATATTCAAAATGTAACATTGCGGTACTCTTTTCCGCTGAAAAATATTCTGATATAGAATGAAAATGCCAGCTCCATCGCCGAATTCGTCTTTTTTATGATCACCAAGATCTGAAGGCTTCCCTGGCCTTAATAATAAAACTACCGGATATCGAACCTGGAGAATTTGATCGCTTTCAAGCCGTGAATTCCATCGAAAGTCATCTAAATACACCCACAATATTTATATCCTACAAATACAACCGGAACCCCCAATCAGGAAATGGATTTCTTGGTCCAGACTGGAAATACCTCGATACTGATTATGATGCTTCCGGGAAAATAACACCCCCAAGCAACTCTGAAACTCCACCTCAACTAGTTGAATTTGCATGTTATGGCAAAAAATATTTTAGTAATCAGGGATCACACAAAATCATAATGACCTGCGTCCCGGCATTTGGAATTGAAACCTTCACGTCATCATCTTCGTATTCGTCTAAAACTCCGTCGGACTGCTTGGAGAAAATGAGGCAGTACTATAGTGACATGTATGAAAATGGATTCAAAAGACTATGACCATTTGATGTTCAGAATGAGTAACCGTGTGAAATTCATTACTGCCGATTTTGTAGCTGAGAGTAGTTGGAAGGCCATGCCTCTTGTTAGTCCGTTCCAGTTATGGGTGTGGATTTCGCTGATCATCGTTTGTTCGTGCACCAGTCGAACACCGGGATTATTTATTAGGTGCGATTAATTCTCTTCTTCTATGCTGATGAGTGATCTTATGAAATTGAATAAAGCACACGCTGGCACACACAAAGTAATAATTTTCTTGGTTTTCTTATTAAAAAATACGCTAGGAAACCACAATTAAATTCAACACAATATTTACAAGGACAGGAGTGTAAATTTCATCAATAAAGG
>JAQHQX010000263.1:0-15095 GCA_034694425.1 Arrhopalites sp. Gr-Col-00791
TTAAACAAGGTGCTCATTCAGTTCAGCTGCTGAATATAATTGAGTTGTTTATTAAAAGTTGAATTAATTTAATTTCCGTCGGTCTGAACTCATACAAACACATGTGTTTGTATGAATGGTCGCTAAAGTGGGTGAATGGTGGTGAACGACAGTGAATAGGTTTTAGTATGGCCCGATCGGTACTGAAGCAAAAAAGTATCAATTTTATTTAAAGTATTAATTTTAATTCGTTGCAGTTCGTTGCCAGAGCCGAATGGCTTTATTGATGGGTGTTGTATCTTCTATAGGAACTTGGAACTAGTAAAAATCAAAATCAAAAATGAAACACCAATTAAATTGATTTTCTGACATTTAAATGACAATTGAAATTCCCATATTGTACATCCAAAATATTTTACTCTTTTCAGGTTCTGGAACAATAGGTGGTCCATAGAGGAATGCGCAGGTCATGTCATGACTGACATCAGCTTCACAAGTTTCATGAGGAAAATCACAATCAACCACCAGTGGAATCATATTTTCATTCTTTGCCTTCATTACAGCTTCAGTGAATAAAATTGTATTTTTTAAATAAACGCTGTAAAAATGAATCGAACAAATTGATACGCTAACTCCCTTCTGTTTGAATAGTTTAATGATCGTTGTATGAACTGCATCGCTTCGACCAACCCATAAAGCATCTTGCATCCTTAAGAATTCAGCTAATTCAATTTTCAATCTAGAATCTCGGAAATCATTATCGATTGCATTTTCTGTCATCTCTAAATCAGAATCTTCATCCAAATATTTGAGATGTACATTTCGAAGAGTGTCAATCTTTGCTTGACCTGTTCGAATAGCAACTAAACTTTTACGAAGATCTTCCTTGTAAGTCAAAGTAGCTTTATTGAAATCATCTCGAAGTTGTTGCATTCGATGAAGGTCTGTATTGTTCAAAATATCTCGATTACTCATCATTTGAGTTGATAGGTCGTTTAATTTCAGTTTAACTATTTGCATCTCTTCAAATTGAGCGATTTGAGTTTGAACATCATCAGCTGGGATTTCGGGGAGAGGATCAGTTTGATTTCGATCATAACTCATAAATTGTCTTACTCGATCCATAGGGAGAAGATAAAAGAATTGTTGTTTCCCTTTACCATCATTACTGTTAGCTACCAGTTGAGGAATTTTTTCAATAAGGCGGACTACTTGAGTTACATTTGTAGGATAATCACTTGCATCGAAATTAAAGTCTCCAAATACTTGAAGAGAGTAACTAGCAAAACCTTCAAGAATTGATTCATCAATTTCGACGTTAGCATCACTTGAAATACCAAAATTTAATGCATTGATATTGAGAGCCATTTTGGCTTGGATTTCAGTAATATCTCTATTGTCTTCGTTATTGTCTTCGAATTTTGTTACAACATTTGCTCCCCAACCGATTCCTGATAACAATTGAAATATTAATTTCAAATTTTGAGTTTCGATTAAACTTTTAACTACAATTAAATTTTAATTGTCAAAATGATATCCACTCAAATATTGAATGAATCATTCATCGAGCATTCGCATCGGCGATGCGGATCGCAGATCGCACCATATAGCTGATAGTGATGATAGAAATTTTGAAATACTTACCGATGACGACATGGGATTCAGTAGTTTGGCTCAAAACAGCTGGAGAAATATATTCAAGCATTTCTTCATAAAATATTTCGAGAATATCTTCATAGGTCAAGGTCTCATAGGTCAAGGCTCCAACAACGCTATTTGACTTTTTTTGAACATCTTCCAAATATCGGGCACTCCCTGCGACCTTTGTTTGGGTCAAACGATAATTTTTGATTAATTTTAAATTTTGAATAAGATTTGAATTGAGAAATAGTTTAGAAATGGTCTTACGTCGACTAAACCAGTCAAGACGTTCAGAGCAAGGTCTGCATCGACGGAAAGTAAACTACATTTATCAGAATAAGATTTGATGATACCCAATCTTGTGTTGACACTTGGAGTACCCGTTTTAACAGTAAAAGTCTCTGGGAGGGGTTTATTTAGAATAGAAATTTCACTAAAAGTCCCTGTCGATGCGTTGTAAAGTGAACCCAATCGAGCAGTTCGACCAAGAGCTTGCATTCGGATCACGTACAGTGAAGGGTCATCCTGACATGACCCAAAGGTCACCATCATAAATAGGACAAGACTCACCAGTTGCCCAAATCTCAGAGCAGCCATTTTGAAATGTAGGTAATAAGTCTCCTTTACTAATGTGATGGCAAATTACAATTAAATCGAGCAGAGAAAAATTAATTGTGAAGCTCTCAGAAAATTGCTCTTTCAAGTGAAATAGGTTTTTAGCCGGATCTAATTTTAATTATGGATTTAGCATAAGTAGAATTAACTGTAGGGTTAGTTTTGATAGGGCAAAAGTTAATGAGATTTTAGATTAAGAGGTAGAAGTAGAGTCAAGCACTATGTTTTTTAATTGATTTAACTTGACAAGACAATTGAAAATTGATGATGGATTAACGTTAATCTACTGCTGGGAAAGAGGATTTGATGCGATGTGAGGTTAAACGAATTAAATGTTGAGGGGATTAATTATCCAAGTGAAACTGAACATCACCTGATTTAAATCTCGAACTTTGATGCAGGATTAAATTGTCTATTTTTTTAATCGATATTCGTTGTTAAAAAAATATTGTTATTTACAATTTGCTAACTACGTTGATCCTATTTAAAGAATATCTGATGGATTGACAGAACAATCAAAAAATAATTTCAATAGCAAAATCCCCTCTTGATTTAATGTCGAATGAGTTAATTGGAATTATAATATTTTTAAATAATGCAGAGTTTGTCATTTTAACAATTTCAATCAGTCAATAGATTCCTCGTGCCACCTTGAGGAATTGATAAGTCGAGTTCAACTGTACTCAGCTGTAGACAGAACCTGGAATCCAGGTACTGGATACTTGGAACTGATATTTAGATAAATATTCAATATGTCAGTTAATTATCCACAATAATTTCAGTACAAATGCACAATTTTAGTTTTATAAAGTACAACTATTTAATTGAATGTAATGTGTCAATGAGGGATTTTTAATAAATAATTATCTCTGTGAAAAATATTCAAGTTTAACCTTTAATTGTGCTTGCCAAATTCAAATTGAAACTTGTTGATGGATTGCTGACAATGGATTTTGTATGAATTTTGTAGTTATTAATATTGAACAATAATAATTATTGTTACTGATTTATAATATTTTGTACTGGCTTAACATAGTCGATGGTACATGATGGAATTGTGTTAAAATAATTTGGTGACCAATTAAATGACACAATTTGTATCACAAAAGGAATGACAAACTTCGTACATGAGAAATATACAGACAAGATAAATGAGTTTAATCCTTAATCATAATATTAATAAGAAAATGACATGGACGACCACAAAAAGTCATTTCATCATTAAACATGTACAGAGCAGAGTTTCAATACAATTTTGAAAAACTTGAAAACGATGTAATGGACCACATACACAGAATAAGAAATTGGCCCAACACAAAATGACAAAAATTAATTCAACGAAAGATAATTTAAAAAATCAATAAAAGTAATTCCACAAATGCAAAACATAAATCATCAGATCTATTTCGCAGTAAAATTAAAAAAAAGATTTCCATTTGTAACTACCAACACACGTAGTCTTAGTCATCTCAATCCCAATCAGCAGAAACCATTTTAGCATTGGGACAGATCGTTCGAAGATCTCTCTTTGCAGCGTGAGTGAACCCTTTCCTGACTATCAGAGTCTTGACGGAGGTCAAACTGCCTGTGACAGCATTGGGAGGAGGAAAATAGGAGTCCCAATTCTCGTCATTTTTAAAGTAGCAGCATCCAGCAAGATTCAGGATTTCCAACTTGAGAAAAGTTTCAGTCAAATTTATTCCTCTTGGGAAAATCCTTACAGGGTGCTCAGTTGAAACAACAACATGTTCAAGTTTGGGAAATTTCGGGAATTTCATGTCCTCGAAAGTAGCCCCGACTCCTTGAAACTCGAAACGTTTGAGGGTGTCCTTACTCAACTCCAATAATTGTTCTAGATGACCAGTCAATTCCCGTGTCATATCCAAGTTCATTGGGTCCATATAGCACAACTGACGAAGTCCTAAACTCTCCAGTTGCGGACGGACACTCAAAAAAGCCCTCAAAAGCTCTAGTTTAAGTTTTGAAAAATTTATACCGTGGTATAAATAAAGTCTCTTGACGCAATGAATTTTTCCGGCTCTGACGATTTCTTGTGTATCCCTGGACAGGTGGAATCCCTTGATGACTTGCAGATTGGGAGAAATTTCATCCCCCAGAATTTCATAAGGATACCTCACACCTCCTCCTTCTTCAACTGCAGTCAGTGACTCAATTTCAATCTGTCGAAGTTTGGGAAATTGTGGGAAATGTAAACTTCCGAACACACGCTCAATTCCACTGAAACTGAAAGATGTCAAAGTGGTCTTGCTCAATTCCAATAATTTCTGTACGACCCTCATCCACTTGCTTTTGTCACCAGAATCCAGAATATTGAAAGAACCACAAAGACCAAGGTTCAAAGTCTCCAGTTGTGGACCACCTTGTACAAGCATCTCCAATTTGGGTAGGTCGTCTGGCTTTCCAACTTCAAAATAATTCAACTCCTTGACACAGTGAATTTTTCCGGCTTCAACGACTGCTTCCAAGTCCCTGGGCAGGTAGAATCCCTGAATAACTTGCAAATTGGGTGCAATTACAGTTGCCAAAATCTTGAAAGGACTCTCTTCGCCTCCTCCAGACAGATAAATCTTTGTCATGTCCAACATCTTGAGTTTGGGAAGCTCAAACGAAGTATTCTCAGGACTCCAATCAATGCAACTACCACCCATGTCATCGCCTTGCAAGTAGAGTGTCTCTAAATTGGGACAATTGAGCCCCAGAAGCTCAGCAAAATGATTTACAGACATTCCATCAACTCTAATCAGCTTCAAATTTTTGATGAACTGTCCACCAACTTTGAAAAAATGTTTCATATCCAGATAGCTCAGATCCCCTTTGTGAATGATGAATGTTGAGCAGGGAAATTGGGTGGACTTGTCCACAATTTTCTTGAGCATATCCAAATTAGCAGCATCCTCAAAATCTTGTTCATCCTCCAAGTAGTACAAGGGACCATCGGAATAATAATGATCAATATAGCAATGGACGAATTGTTGATACTTCAATTCCCCAGAATCTAGATCGAGCACTACAAAAGTAGAGTCTCTCTTGAGCATCACTTTGGTTGTAGTCTCTTTCCACATTGAATTGACCAGACGACACTGCTTGAGGTCACTCAGATTTTTTGCCTCATGAATAATTTGTTCAACGACCTGAACAAGTTCAATTAATTTCAAATTAAATAACAACACATTTACTACATTTACAATTCAATTGTAACTACTCAAGTGCATCGTCAATTTCAACATAAATACTTTAAATTGACTTACCGATGGAATTTGAAAGACTTTTTCCATGGCAATATTCTTTCTTTTCGTTATTTCATCCTCGTCTTCGCTTGACTCAGTTCCACTTGTGTCCAAAGAGTCCTTAATATCAATTGTCTGTCTTTCTTTTGTTGACGATGACTCGTCCTCCTTCAGCCTTTTTACAGTCCGTCTGTTCATCCTCTCTGTTCTATTAGAAAAGTCACAACATCAGAAAAATCAAATAAATTTTAGGGATAAAAATCTTGAATTAATGTTGGAAATGTTGACTCAAACAAACAAGAACAGAAGCTCATGCGACTTGACAAATTTAATTTTCTTACCTCGTCCGTATTCCCTAAGCTACCACAGGGGTATTGAAATTTTGTTATTTCAGAGCAGGAGCACCTTCTCGTCAGTGGGGTGAGTTAAATGGCTTGTCAGGTTCAGGTCAACCACGAGAAAATTGCAATTTGGTTTCAAAGTTTTAGGCCAAAAACGACGGAGGAGAGAATTCAAACGGAGAGAAGCGGCCAAGGATTTCTCTCGGTCATCCACAACATCAAAATACCAACATGGGTTGCTTTTATAATCCTCCATAACATAAAATTTTTAGATTATTTTTTCTTTGTCATCCCCTCCACCAAAATCTTGTGTGGAATCTGATTCTTCCAGAATGTCTAATTTCAATGAAGCGATTGCATTTGTTCTCTGCAGATGTAGATGAAATTATAATTAAATGGAGCACACGTACAACATAAAGTATGTCAAATGGGAATGATTTTAAGTGTGAGCAGTTCAAGCTAAATTAAATCACACAATCAATTACAAATTTCGTACATTAGAAAATCTCAAAAAGTACAAATGTGTTTATTCCTTAAGCATCATTAGCAATGGACATGAATGACCACGCAAAAATCATTTCATCGTAATGTAGAGAAAAGTTTAAATATAATTTTGTGGAATTTACAAACGATGTAATGAATCAGACACACAGAATAACAAGTTGATCAAACACAAAATGACAAAAATTAATTAAGCTGAAGACAAATTTTAAAATCAAGAAAACTTCATCTCCAAATGAAAAACACAAATCATCAGATCCCTCTCAGAGTAAATAAACAAAATTATTTCCATTTGTAACCACCAACGCACTTAATCAAAGTCACCTCAATCATCGTTACCCGAATCGTTTCGGTGAAACAATTTTCGCATTGGGACAGATAATTCGGACATTATTCTGTGCACCGTGAGTGAACCCTTGGCTGAATATCAGAATCTTGACCGAGGTCAAACTGCCTGTGAATGCATCGGGAGGAGGAAAATATGACCCCCATTTCTTGTAACAATAAATTTTCGAGCATTCCTGAAGATCCAGGATTTCCAATGTGGGAAACGTTTCGGTCAAATTGATACCTCGTGGGAAAATCCTTACAGGTGTGTCAGTTTTTTCAACAGTAAGGCGTTCAAGTTTGGAAAATTTGGGGAATTTCATGTCCACGTAAAGAGGTCCAACTCCACCAAACTTGAACCTTCTAAGGGTGTCCTTGCTCATATCCAGTAGTAGTTCCACAAGACCATTCAATTCTCTTCTCCAATCCAAGTCTGTTCTCCCCACACCCCAGAACCCACATAATTCTAAACTCTCAAGTTGTGGACGGGCACTCAGAAATAATCTCAAAGGTTCTAGTTTAAGCATTTCAAGGAAGAAACTGAGTTCCTTGACACAATGAATTTTTCCAATTCTGAAGACTTCCGGTGTATCTCTGGACAGGTGGAATCCCTTAATGGTTCGCATGTTAGGAGAAATTTGGTCCATCAGAATTTCATAAGGATATCTCACACCTGGTTGAACTGCCTTCAATGAGTCAATTTCAATCTCTTGAAGTTGGGGAAATTGTGGAAAATGTAGACTTCCGAACACACGTTCAATTTCTTTGAAGTTGAAATATTTCAAAGTGGTCTTGCTCATGTCCAATAATTTCTGTATGAGGCTCATCCATTTGCTTTTTGTATCATCATCCAGACTGTCGAAAAAGTTGCAGAGACCAAGGTTCAAAGTCTTCAATTGTGGACCAATTTGAACAAACATCTCCAACTTGGGTAGGTAGTAGGGTTTTCCAACTTCTAAAAAATATAGCTGCTTTACACAGTGAGTTTTTCCAGTGTTAACAACTGCTTCCAAGTCCCTGGACAGTTGGAATCCCTTGATGACTTGCAAATTGGGTGCAATGAGAATTGCCAAAATATTGAAGGGACTTTCTCTTCCGTTAGACAGATAAATCTTATTTATGTATAACATCTTGAGTTTTGGGAGCTCAAACGAAGTGTCCTTAGGACTCCATTTAATACGACCGTCGTCCAAGTAAAGCTTCTCCAAATTGGGACAATTGAGACCCAAATGCTGAGCAAAATATTTTACAGACATTCCACTAACTCTATACAGCACCAAATATTGGATGGATTTTCCGACAACTTTGAAAAAATCTTCCATGTCCGGACAGCTGCTCAGATTTCCTTTGTACATGACGAATGTTGAGCAGGGAAACTGAGTTGACTTGTCCACAATTTCCTTGAGAGTAGTCAAATCATGAGAATCCTCAACATCTTGTTCATCTTCCAAGCAGCACAAGGGAATACGGGGACGAAAATAGCGGAAATGTTTATATTTCAATGTACTATAATCCAAATTGAGTGCCACAAAAGCAGAGTTCCTCTTTAGCAACACTTTGGTTGCAGTCTCCTGCCACATTGAATTGACCAGACGACACTGCTTGAGGTCATTCAAGTCCTTGACATCTTCAATTATTTCTTGCAAAACCTAAGACAACGAAATTAATATATAAAACTTATTTACAAAATGTCTAAACGTCTTTACTTAAATGTACACATAATTCTACATTTGAAATACAACAGGGTCTGATCAAATAACGTAAAATTGATATAATTCTGATGGACTTACATCTGGAATCTGGAATACCTCTTCCATTGCTTTATTCTTCCTCATTTCATCTTCATTTTCAGTCAACCCACTTCCACTTGGCACTAAAGGCTCGTCAACTGTGGACAATATTGATTCCTTCTTCAGCTTCTCAATGATCTGGGCATTCATCTTATCCCTAAGGTTCAGCAGAAAAGTCACACAATTAATAAATACAACTTTCCTCAAAATTCCATATTGTTGCCAAACAAAAAGAGTTTCAAATTCTACAATTAAATTCTGTACTTACCTTCAAATTCTGTCTGTTTGACGGATCAAGAATTCCTCTGCACTCGAACAGCTTGTAAATGACTTGTCAAGTTCAGGTCAACCAAAAGAAAATTGCAATTTGGTTTCAAAGATTTCGGCCAAAAACGACGAAGGAGAGAATTCAAATGGAGAAACAAGTCCAAGGATTTCTCTCCTTCACACGAACATGTCCTCCATGAGTTCAAGTTGAAGTTCAATTATTGAACCGTTGTATTCAGGCCATTTAGTACATAATTCTCTGATAAAATTATGACATCAAATGCGTAAAAATACTTGAGAAATGCATGAAAAATTGTTTGGGATTTTCGGACAATGGTTCACGAGACTTGAATGTCCACAGACACGAGTCGTGTCACATCACTTGACCTACGACCACGAGGAAAATTCTTATTGCTTGTTGCTTGAGGAAGTTGCTATATGACACCAATTCACCAGGAGCTTGGAGAAACAGGAGGATCATTTTACGATTCTTTAGAATTTTGATTAATCACATTTTTATTTAATTCTGAACAATTGCAGAAAGAGTGAGAAAGAGAAAGTTTTTATGAGAAACTTGTTGAATTTTGAAAATTGAAATAAATTCAAATGATCCTCTTATGGATGTTGTACATGTGGTTATTTAATAATATTATTATTTGCTCAAAACATATTCAAAGTTAAATTCCCATTAGATGATTGTACTAAAACTGATAGGAAAATAAGCAATCTGTACTCTTCTTTAACTTAATTGTTAATCGTCATGTGAATTTGTACTGGGAAACCCTGATCCTGAATAAAAATTGTGAATATTGTAACTGGAGGATTTAAAATTTAAATTATTGTTGACTCCGCATATGATAGACTAGAATAAAATCACATTTTGCTGCTGGATCATTAACATCCAAAAAAACAATAAACATGTGGATTCCCGTTCCACCAACTCGAAATTGCATCAAACGTATATATATTTCTGTCATAATTATTTAAATTATTTGATTTATCCAATCCAACAATGTAACTGATACTGACATTAGAATTCAAACCCTTATTTAGGATTTAGAATTTTTTCGCTTAGCTCAATTCTGATTCAATTTTCTGATTCACCACAAATCCATTAAAAGTTTCTAATTTTTTCGAAGATCGGAAATGAAGTCTGAAATAATTTTGAAGATTTTTGCAACTCTCATAATTTGTACAATCTTAGAGGTACAAGGATTCGGATGTGGATTTCCATGTTTTTGCTTGAGGAATTATGATCCTGTTTGTGGAACAAACGGGCAGACTTACGGAAATCTCTGTACTCTTCGATGTGCTCAACGATGCAGACTTGGTACAATATAGACCTTTTGAATAATTAAATTGATTTTAATTACACACGTTTATTTCTTATTCAAATATCCTATTTAACGGTTCACACTTTATGCAAATATTTTAATTTTGAAGGTCTCTCTGTACGACACAATGAAGTCTGCTGAGATTTGTTGACCACGTCTTAAACTGACACTCAAGAATTATTTATTGTGTGACCACAAATTAATCGATATGGGACTATTGTAAATTCAAAATTTCCTAATTAGAAACATCTGTCAAAATATTTTGTATTGGCTTAACATAGTCGATGGTCCTTTAAGAGATTGTGTTAAAATAATTTTGTAACCAATGAAATGACACAATTTGTATCACAAAAGGAATGACAAGTTTCGTACATGAGAAATATACAGACAAGATAAATGAGTTTAATCCTTAGTCATAATATTAATAAGCAAGTGATATATGGACGACCACAAAATGTCATTTCATCATTATACGTGTACAGAGCAGAGTTTCAATACAATTTTGAACAACTTGAAAACGATGTAATGGACCACATACACAGAATAAGTTGACCCAACACAAAATGACACAAATTAATTCAACGAAAGATAATTTTAAAAATCAAAAAGGCGAACCCAAAAATACAAAACGTAAATCATCAGATCCATTTCGCAGTTAAAAAGTATTTCCATTTGCAACCACCATACCGACATAAGTAGTCCTACTCATCCCAAATATCCGAATCAACAGTAACCATTTCAGCATTTGGACAGATCGTTCGGACATCCCTCTTGGCAGCGTCACAGAACTCTTTATGGACCATCAGAGTCTTGACGGAGGACAAACTGCCTGTGGCAGCATCGGGAGAAGGGAAACAGGACTCCCAGACATTATCATAAACAAAGTCGAAGCAATCATGAAGATCCAGGATTTCCAATTTGGGAAAAGATTCGGTCAAATTGATTCCTCTTGGGAACATCCTTAGAGTCTCACCTCCAATAACATAAATGCGTTGAAGCATCGAAAATTTTGGGAATTTCATGTTCTCGAAAACAGATCCAACTCCATCAAATTCTAAACTTTTGAGTGTGTCCTTGCTCAATTCCAATAATTGTTCCAGGAGACCAGTCAACTCCCTTTTCTTGTCCAAGTCCACACTACGTAACTCATCAAGTCCTAAACGCTCCAGTTTCGGAAGGACACTCAGAAAGAATCTCAAAGGTTCTAGCTCAAGTCCTCCAAGGGAGATACGGAGTTCTTTGACGCAATCAATTTTTCCAGCTTTAAAGACTTGTTGTGTATCTCTGGCCAGGTTGAATCCTTTGATGACTTGCAGATTGGGAGAAATTTCATCACTCAGAATTTCGTAAGGATACCTCTTACCTTCTTCAACTGCATTCCGAGAGATAATTACAATCTCTCGAAGTTGAGGAAATTGTGGAAAATTGAGATTCACGACCACATTCTCGATTCCTTCAAA
The DNA here is from genome assembly GCA_034694425.1 of Arrhopalites sp. Gr-Col-00791. Taxonomy (NCBI): domain Eukaryota; kingdom Metazoa; phylum Arthropoda; class Collembola; order Symphypleona; family Arrhopalitidae; genus Arrhopalites; species Arrhopalites sp. Gr-Col-00791. Next base: position 11,504 of record JAQHQX010000263.1, read on the forward strand.
ACTGAAAGATGTCAACGTGGTCTTGCTCAAATCCAATAATTTCTGTATGAGCCTCATCCACTTGCTTTTTTCACCAGAATCCAAAGTGTCAAAAGGGTAGAAAAAAATAAGGTTTAAAGTCTGCAGCTGTGGACCAGTTTGGACAAACATTTCCAACTTGAGTAGGTACTTGGGCTTTCCAACTAGTATATAATTTAGCTCCTTGACACAGTGAGTTTTTCCAGCGTTAGCAACTGCTTCCAAGTCCCTGAGCAGGTCGAATCCAAGGATAACTTGCAAATTGGGTGCAATCAGAGTTTCCAATACCTTGAAAGGACTCTCTTCGCGTCCTTGAGACAGATAAATATTTTTCATATCCAGCATCTTGAGTTTTGGAAGCTCAAACGGAGTATCCTCAGGACTCCAATCAATGCAACCACTTTCCATGTAGAGCGTTTCCAAATTGTGACAATTGAGACCCAAATGCTGAGCTAAATTATCGACAGACATTCCACCAACTCTAATCAGTTTCAAATCTTTGATGGATTGTCCAACAACTTTGAAAAAATCTTCCATCTCCGGATAGCTCAGATTCCCTCTGTACATGACGAATGTTGAGCAGGGAAATTTAATCGACTTGTCTACAATTTCCTCGAGATCAATCAAATAATCAGAATCCTCAAAATCTTGTTCATCCTCAAAATATTGTTCATCGTCCATGTTGTACGAGAGATCATGGGAATAACAATAATCAGTATAGCAATGGAGGTATTGTTCATACTTCAATTCCCCCCAATTTGAATCAAACTCGAGCACTACAGAAGCAGACTTTCTGTTGAGCATCACTTTGGTTGCAGTCTCCTTCCACATTGAATTGACCAGACGACACTGCTTGAGGTCATTTAAGTCCTTGACATCTTCAATTATTTCTTGCAAAACCTAAGACAACGAAATTTATATATAAAACTTATTTACAAAATATCTAAACGTCTTTACTTAAATGTACACATAATTCTACATTTGAAATACAACAGGGTCTGATCAAATAAAGTAAAATTGTTGTAATTCTGATGGACTTACATCTGGAATCCGGAAAACCTCTTCCATCGCTTTATTCTTCCTCATTTCATCCTCATCTTCTTTCGACTCACTTCCACTTGGCACCAAAGACTCGTCAAATGTGGACAATATTGATTCCTTCTTCAGCTTCTCAATGATCTGGGCATTCATCTTATCCCTAAAGTCCAGTAGAAAAGCCACAAAATTAATGAATACAACCTTAATAAAAATTCCATAATGCTGTCACACAAAAAGACTTTCAACTTCTACATTAAAATTCTGTATTTACCTTCAAATTCTGTCTGTTTCACGTATCAAGAACTACTCTGCACTCAAACAGCTTTAAAACAGCTTGTCAAGTTCAGGTCAACCACGAGAAAATTGCAATTTGGTTTCAAAGATTTAGACCGAAAACGACGAAGGAGAGAATTCAAACGGACAGGATATACCAAGGATTTCTCTTCTACACACGAACATCAAACATGGGCTCAAGTTGAACCGTTCAATTTAGGTCATTTAGTAAATCTGTACTGTGTACTGGGAAACCCTGATCCTGAATAAAAATTGTGCACATTCTAATTGGAGATTTACAATTTAAATTATTGTTGACTCCGCATATGATAGACTAGAATAAAATCATCCAAATGTTGGATGTCAAGTTGACATTTAATGTCAACAGATTGAAATTAGAAATCAAAAGAGTATTTAGATTTAAAATTTCTTCGCTTAGCTCAATTCTGACTCACCACAAATCCATTAAAAGTTTCTAATTTTTTCGAAAATCGGAAATGATGAAATAATGTTGAAGATTTTTTCAAATCTAATAATTTGTACAATTTTAGAGGTACAAGGATTTCTATGTTTTTGCTTGAGGAATTATGATCCTGTTTGTGGAACAAATGGGCAGACTTACGAAAATCTTTGTACTCTTCGATGAGCTCAACGATGCAGACCTACTACACAATATAGACCTTTTGAATAATTAAATTGATTTTAATCAGACATGTGCATGTATTTATTTATTATTCAAATATCAGTGCTATACAGGCACTGTTCTAATACGACTAGGTCGTATTATAATCTGCCTTTGATGTCACATACTCAAAGTCTATAAGTCGTATTACAATCTGGCCTGGTCGTATAACATTTTAATAATATGTTATACGACCAGGCCAGATTGTAATACAACTCCAGAGTCGTATTAGAATAGTGCCTATCTAGCACTGAATATCCAATTTTATGGCTCACATTTAATATAAATGTTTTAATTTTGAATGCCTTTCTGTACGACACAATGAAATCTGCTGACATTTGTTGACCACGTCTTAAACTGAGACTCAAGAATTATTTATTGTGTGACCACAAATTAATCGATATTGGACTATCGTAAATTCAAAATTTCCTAATTAAGAGCATCTGTCAAAAGCTTTCAAAATTTTTTGTGACGTCTCTTCGTCAATGGAACCTACAGAAACTGCAAACTGAATAGAACTCAGATTACAATAACATTTCCATTAGAGAGAAATTTCAATTATGACTTAATTGAAGATTATGAAATCATAACTTGTAAAAGATTTGGATCAACCCCTTTTTGTCATCAGCAAAAAAAGTTTTTTGGTGCGTTGGTTCATGCAAACATTAAAATTGATTAAACTCTTTCAGTAGCAAATAAAACTTGATTAATGTCAACCAGCCTTACAGTTCCACATTCTTAACAAAATTAATCTCTAAAAATCTGAAACTGGGAAAAGATTGTTTCTGTTTGAAAAAAAATATTCCAACTGTCTTGAGAAAAAAATAATATGGGTATTCCGTCTGGAAAAGTGCCATTTTATTTTTGATTTTAAAATATTTAGTTTTCTGTAAAAGCAACTAAATTTTAAATTTTAAAATATTACAAAAGTTTCGTGCTGAAATATGATTGTGTTGAAATGTGGGTGGTGAAGAATGCCCTTGTTTTGTTTCTGACTTGTTTTTCAATATCAATTGAGGTGACATATGTTGCATCATAAATGTTGACAATGGCATACAAGTTTTAGATTCCGCAGTATTATCCATGACTACCGGTAATTATCGTCACAGTTTTTGTCTTACAGTAAATGAGCAATACTGTAATACGGTCATCATATTCTTGACCTTACTGACCCACTTGAAAATTATGATTTTTGGCATACTCGACCTACATTTCATTTCCTTCTCGATTTCAATTTAATTTTGAGTTTTCATCAGGTGAATACAAGTCACACAACCTCCATTCAAATTTTGACAATTCAATGAAAATCAACTTGATTGAAATATTTTTCAAATTTCCTAAGAATTGAATTAAGCATTTTGAATCCGTTCCATTTTCAATGTTGGTCGTTTCATTTATTTTATTGTTTAATTGGCTGTTGCCCGTTTACTGTAGGTACAAAATTTGAAATTCAATTAATGTCATTTTTTAAACTTAATTGATTGAAAATGACAATTAGCATTAGAGTACCATTGTAAAATTCCAAATTGTGAAGTTAATCAAAATCAAAGTTTATGGGATTGTATTTTTAGGCTTAAACTG
>JAQHQX010000264.1:0-15061 GCA_034694425.1 Arrhopalites sp. Gr-Col-00791
TGTCACTGACCTTCCCGTTTATAGTGGTGGGCTCGAGAAATTTCAAAAAAAGTAATTTTCAATGGCTAAAATATAAACGGCAGTTTTTTAAATGAATGAATTGGCAGTTTTCAAAATATATTGAAAACAATGTTTTCGGTTTTGTACTGAAGGACATGGGAGGCTTAACATGGCAATTTTCCTTTTCGTTCGATTTATCTGAAACTTGGCAAACAGCTTTTTCAGACTTTTCTGAACTACGTTTAAATGGTCCACTTTTCGGCTTGCCTCCCTTGACCTCCAGAGGTCATCGTAGTTGTCCCTCTATTCAATTGGAACTGCTGAACTTCGACGCTAATTGCTTTTCATTTGAATATTCTCAACGTATTCTCAACGTAAGCACATGATCGCATAATAAAATTGTAGTAAGAAAACTCAATCGGCGCACAGTGTTCCGGATTCACAAAAAAACGAACGAGCACAAATGTACTGATTGTTTGGCAAAAGAGAACCCCCAGGGGGTAAAATTGGATGGAGATTCCGATTTTTGTGCTTATTTTTGATTGCAGCACCACCTTCACCGGATTTTCAAGCTTTTAGTATTTCCTAATGTACGAAAAAAAAAAAGGTGCTTCAAAACTTTATATTCATTCCTTGAAACTTGAGGTGTTTCAATAATATAGTCATAAAGTGATTTAATAATCTTCAGTAAGTCCAAACAAACAGCATGCTTCAATATGTTGTCAATAAATTATTTCATTGACAGTAAACACATTTATAATAAATGTGACTAAAACTGCCCGTTTGATTTTTTGACAACGTTTAATATAAAATAGTTTATGTAGTAGTATAGTAGTGTATGATCTAACATCGGCACCTAGCCACACTCGCTTACAATATTGATTTCAAAGGAGGGGTCACAAAACCGGGGTACCCTCAATGTTAAAAAAAGCTGTCGACAGCCTCCCCCAATTTTTGATATTTTCTTCCCACAGACCCATTTCACTTGTTTCCTGAGTATCAGAGATCTGTAATGGAAAACAAATCCGCCAGGTCATATCAAACACCGATCTTCTGGTCGTTTTTCTAATTAAATGACCAATTCTTGCTGCAAAATGCATTCAAATTGCTTCAACTTTTAAAAAATTTGCTGCAACCAAAACTAACACCCTTTAAAATCTTTTTCATTTTTCAACATGGAACTTTGATATTTTAGGACAAGTTACAAAAGGGTCTGGGACAATTTCTGACAACGTATGAAATTTTTGTCATGTCACTGCTGACCTCTGGAGGTCACCAAAGGTCAATGACCCGCGGCTACCACAGATGTGACCAACTTTTACTTTTCTATTTTTTGCCTAAAAGTACATGAAAAAGTAAAGGATACGTGTTCTCCAACAGGCTCCTGAGATACAAGTTTTTGAAATTAGCCCTACCTAGAAATTGACGGTCTCATTTCAGTCTCCAATTAAGACTTGGAGTCAACTTCAAAAATGTGTATCTCAGGAGCCCGTTGGAGCTATGCGAGATGAAAGAACAGGTATCCTCTACTTTTTTATGTACTTTCAGGTAAACAATAGAAAAATAAAAGTTGGTCACATCTCTGGTAGCCTCTGGACATTGACTTTTGGTGACCTCCAGAGGTTAGCAGTGACGTGACAAAAATTTCATACTTTGTCATAAATTGTCCCAGTTCCTTTCGTAATTTGTCTTAAAATATCAAAGTTTTATGTTGAAAGATAGAAAAGATTTTAAATAGCTCAAAATGGCCATTTAATTAGAAAAACGACCAAAAAATCGGTGTTTGATGTGACCTGGCGGGTTTGTTTTCCATTAATCTCTGATACTCAGGAAACAACTGAGATGGGTTTGTGGGAAGAAAATATCAAAAATTGGGGGAGGCTGTCGAGAGCTATTTTTAACATTGAGGGTACCCCCGGTTGTGTGACTCCTCCTTTTTACATGACGTGAAATTAAATTTTTAGATTTTAAATCACAATTTCCACGAGAGGAAATTTTCTAAATTGACTCCAATCTGCCATTAGAAGCTTCAATGATACGAAGATCATTCTAACTAATTAGTTCATCAAAATTTGAACATTGCCATTTTCGTAGCCGTTCGCTAAATTTAGAACACTGTGCGGCGTTGAAGTTTAGCAGTTCCAATCGAATAAAGGGACAACTTCGATGACCTATGGAGGTCAAGAGTAGCAATCACAAGAAAAGTGGTCTATTTAAACGGTTTAAGGAAGGTTTGAGGAAGCTGTTTACCAAGTTTCAGCTAAATCGAACGAAAAGAGAAATGGCGATGTTAGGCCTCCCATGTCCTTTAGTTCAAAACCGAAAACATTGTTTTCAATAAATTTTTAATTTTAAAAATATTTTTCAAAACTGCCAATAAATTAAAAAACTTGGCAACTTTTTAATTTTAAACTGCCAAATCATTTATTTTGAAAACTGCCCATTTATTTAAAAAAACTGCCAATTTCTAGCTTTTCCAGTCGATGGAGCAATCTTCGAGGCCGCCATTTGCGGGTGTCCGCCATTCCTATGCCGGCCTATTTGATCGTGACCGGTGATGGTAAATTCGGCGGCGGAACATTTTACAAAATGCTAGAATACATCGGCTCCACCTACAATTTTTCGATGGAAGTGGAACACAAGGATCTTAAGAGCGCAGGTGTCCTTCGGAAAGGGGTGTGGAATGGGATCGTCGGTACACTTTTCTACAAGAGGGCCGATGTGGGCATGCCCGTCGGCAGCACTGTCGCCCGGTATGGAGTGGTCGACATTTCAACCTTTCTTACAGATGACGTCAGTTTCTTTACGCGCTCTCCAAATGCTAACATCAAGTGGCAAGCCATCAGCTACCCTTATACTGGTCAAACTTGGCTTTGGATCCTCATGTCCTACTGCTCTGTCACCATGACCTTTTACCTCCAACTTTGGTGGATGAAAAACCCCAAAAAGTTACGCCTATCTCTACTAATTCCCTACCAAATTACACTGGACCAAAGTCTCGATCACCCAATCCCCAACCGGATGAAGTTGATGTGCGCTCTCTGGATGTTTTTCATGCTAACTATTTCGACTGGATACAGATCCGACCTTGTCAGTTACTTTTCTTTTCCAGAGTTCGATCAAATTCCTCGAGACTTGGAGTCTCTCGACCGTCGACTCGACTATCAAATCCAGTTCTATTTTTTGCTGGGGGCGACCTATCAATTCTTTGATGGTGCTAAAGGCCCGGGGCTAATTTATCGAATTCGTCAGCGATTCATACTCGAGCCCAAAGGGGAAAAGTGTATCACTGCGGCTGTGTTGAATCCCAACACTGTTTGTGTGACATGGGAAGGAAATACCCGCCTCACACTTTCAAAAAATTTTAGTTTGCCAGGTGCCTACAAACCAATGGTTGTTTTTTCCAAACCCGCCATCACTTTCTTTTTAGGCTTTGGATTCCAAAAAAATTCCGTTCTGAAAGACAGTTTTGACTTTTTGACTATGCAGATGAGGGATATGGGGATTGTGGAGGAGTTGAGACGAAGGCTCAACCAAAATCTTACAAAAGAAGGGAAGGTTTGGATGAAAAGTCAGAAGGGACAGCAAATTTTTGAGAGTTTGAACGAAAGGTGGAAAAATAGTCAGGAGAAAGTTCGACCTTTCGAGTTGTCAAATATGAAGGCGACTTTTGGAATACTTTTTATTGGGTTGGCGCTGGCGTTGGTGGGTTGTGTGGGCGAATTTAGTTTTAGCTTGATTAAAAATTGGCGACAAGGCATAACGAGCGTCACGCAAAAGGAGATTGAGAATATCGATTACAGTTGCGGTAGGGACCATGTTGGTGGTGCCAATTTGAATTCGCATGATTGGATCGTCAAGAAACGGAGGGAATCCTATTCGATAGTTACGTCACGTGACCGGAAAATTCACCCCATGGAACAATTTGTCCCCGGATAATTCATCCCGGTAAATTCGTCCCCGGAAGATTGGTCCCACGAAAAATTAATCTCACGGAAAGTTCCGTACAGTGTTTTAGCATATTCTCGAACACGCTCGTTTCGTTCGCGACTTGTAACAAACAAATCTAATGGTTAGTTATAATTTGGTTTCGAATTTTCCGTGGGACGAATTTTCGATTCACGCAAAGTTTATCAAATTGAAATATCCACTTTTGTGCGAGTTGTAAGTGTTCTCGGATTCATCTAACCGCTTGCTTCGCTCGCGACTTCAATTAAGCAAATTTTCATTGACATAATCCGTGCACAAGACTTAAACAAGGGTCTGATGAATTTTATTGTGATGAACTTTCTATGTACCAAATTTTCCTTTGGGCGAATCATCCGAGTACCACTTGGCTTGACGGTCAAAGTCAATTGTAATTTTAAATGGGTAGTACGATTTTGATTTAGTTTTGAAAGGCCTGTACTGGCAGTAGTTGTTGTTTCTGCTTTGGAAGTTTTTTTCAAACTTAGAGTAAATAATAATCTTTGATTTGAACCTTTTAATTAGGATTAATATTTAATGTTAAACTTCAACTCCATTTAATTCAACTCGAATTTTACATCCAACAAAAATTTAAAAGGTACAAAATTGAAAATTAAATAAATTAAAATTAAAATCAGCAATTTCTGTTCACATTATTCCAACCCATTTGCATCTGTGTGAGTCACCGTTTGTCCAGTAGTATTAAGTTGGTAACGCAACCTACAACTTTTGTACCTTTACCTTTAAATACCTTTAAAAGTATCTTTACAAATGCTTTATTTGAAAAATTCTCTTGCCACCTTCTCTAGTCAACGTAACACAGAAGGATAGTGGCTCTTATGCGACCTAATCCTTGAAACAGAGTACAAGCTTGTTCTTGTATATCCTCTCCTTCAAACAAAATATCTCCATTTCGTCACCAATTTAAACTTGAAATTTTTGAATATCATATCGAACATTTCGGAGCAACGATGTAAGTGAATTTGCAATTCGATGAAGGGTGAGAATTTGATTGAGTAGATTGTGGTTGTGGGAATCTTGAAGTTTGGGCTGGTTGCATCAGGAAAGATGAAACCTGAATAGTTATCGATGAGAAATCTAAAGGGGATTGGAAAGAATTTGTTTGATTATGATTCTAGATTTAGTTTTATGAAATGATCAATTTTTCGTTTTCCAAATATGAAGGATCTAAATTTTGTTTACTGTAATTGACTTTTTCATATGTAATTTAGCAAGTGTCCAAAGACTTACATTTTAAAATTGATTGTTTATTAAGACATGTAACGACCATGCATTATATTGTATTCCAATGCGGTACTCACTGCATTTGCTTTACGTTAGCCATTTAATTTTTGGAACTGATTTCAACTTTTAATTTTAAATTAGTATGAAATTCCAAGAATATTATTTCTTCTTTTTAATTTACTCGAGTTGAGTCTCACTTAAGTAAATACTAAACCTGAATTTAGGTTAAAGTTTCAGTTGTTATTGCTTTTTTGAATCAAATCAACTTTATGAATGGAACACAAATGAAAGAAACAGTCAAGCTGGATGGAATCATTCGTCTAAAGTATGCAGTAATTACTAATCTAAAAAAAACCAATTGACCATATTTATTATCCTCACTCAGACGCCTTGGGCGTCGAAAATTAGTTCTGGTGACATCAGAACTATCGTGCTGTTTAAGATAATTGAATATGACATTACGAGAATGTCCAATTTTTTCAGCTACTTGTCGAATACTCAATGATTCGACGAAATATCAATTTGACCTTTCTCCACTTTTGACTTGCCTCTATTTATTTCGATATCAGGTGACATTCCACTGATTTCGTGGAGAACGTCTGAATCGTTTAAATCAGGCTCCGGAGCCGACGAAAAAATTTAGCTCGGCGGCTCAAAATGGCGGATTTTTACATTAGTAATTTTTTTTAACGGCGGCTGATGGTCGGCTGAGCCTATAATTTGACATTAGCTACTTTTTTCGGCGGCTTGGGCCCCTAAAAAATTTGGTCGGCGGCTGGTCGGCTCCGGAGTCTGGCTTAAATTACAAATAATTTTCTAAATGCCTTCGTTTGTCAAATAAAGATCGTCCCTATCATTTTAAGACGGGTAAAAATGAAAAAATCTTAAAACCGTCACTTCTTGACGGTTCTGGCCGCCGAATTGCATTCTACGGAGGAAAAGCGAAGCTGTAGCTTCTATACAAGTTTCCAAAACAAAATAAAAACTTTGCCCCGTAGTAATCATTTTATCCCGTGCATTAGCCAACTGTAGTGACATTATCCACTTACAAAATTATCCACATACCATCAAACCTCAAACTGCCAGAAAATGACATTGTTCGCAGAATCCTGCAGATAAATTCCTTCAGGAACCTGTTTAAAAGCTCCTGTTTGGAGTTGTTGGATGAGAATGTCCAGGTTTTGAACCGCTGTTTTTAAGAGGATTAGAAATTCTCTGGATTTTTGTCCTGATTTTGTTCCCTGACTAACAGATTTCTGATTGTTACATACAGTACAGTATCCGGAATTTTTTCATCACAGATTTCATCTTAAATTAAAATTTTGGTTGAACAAAGGGACAGATGAATTCTGTTGTCTGTAGTACACCGACGATTGTCCAAACGTAGTTCTACACAGAGTCAATTCTTCACATCTTGGACGGAGTTGGTAAAACCCACCATGATCACATACCATCAGGCTTCCGACGACTGCGTCAATGTTTTCTGATTTATCTAACCTTGCTCGCTCCTTCAATCAAAATCTTCATTAACCTAATCTGTCCACCAAACTCACTGGGCATTGAAATTTCCAAGCAGCCCTGGAGCATACACCCAAACATTGTTTGGGTGTCCCTCTTGTACATCGCCCACTGTGAAATCCTATCAAATGACCTGTGAAAAAATGATTTGTTAAAAGATGTTTGCACAGTGTCATTTTGTTAGCAAAGGCAACAACTTCAACTTCAAGCACTTGAGTTTTCTTTTATTTCATTGAAACTAGCACTGTACTGATGTATCTCCAAATGATCGAAGTCGATGAAAACTTTCGTCATACAACTGAAGTATTCAATACTGTGCACCTCGGGATGCACTTGAACCACGTCCTTATACTCATCTACCTTTCATCAAGTAGATAAACTGTCCAAACTCTTCTGTTTTCTACTCAAATTTTCCAAACACAATAAACATGGATGAGACAAGTGGTTCAATATTTGTTAGCCATTATACTATACTAGAATTCACATTGACAACCAAACTGTAGTTCACCAGCGATTGCTTACGACCATTCAAGGTGTCCTGAAAAATTCAGTAGAAAGGCAAAATATTTCAAAATGAACGTCGTGTTATTTACCACTTGGTACATGGTGTTAGTAAAACTGGTATTCACCACTCCCACTCATAAAATTTCGGAACAGTCTCCTCTGCAACTCAATCGGTTGACCAAAGACATGGGCTGCTTTGTGCATATGATAGAGCGGGCACATTTGACCCATTACGCTGGTACCACTCAGCCCCTGGTCCTCAACTCGATCTTAAGAAAGGCAGTCATTCCAAAACTTGGTGACAAACTAAACTGCTCCAGCGTCATCACTGGAACAAAGTACTTGAAATGTTTCGTTGAAATCGGATTACTCAATCCTCATAAAATTTTAAAAACAAAATCATTTAAGGAAGAAATGGTCGAGTACAGAAAACATAAGGAACAGCGTGAATCAGTTTTCAAAATTCGACGCGAATATCATCTGAGTAATGAGCCACTCTTTATCACCATAAAACCAAAATGGCAATTATTAATCCTTATAAAAAAGTCCACAGTAAAAATTAGCATACCGTCCACAATATCGATATACACGAGCATCTGCCCAACCTTCCTGATGACGAACCTGACAATCGAGTACCAGGAAAAACGGACATCGTCAGGTATAGTCAATCTCCTGCACCGCGGAATCCTTTACTATGGACGAGTTAGAACTGGAGTCCAGTGCAATGGCAAGGAAGTTTCTGGATCATGCTTAGACTTAATGGTGAAGTCATACAAAAATTTGATAAAACAGGTTGATACTGTACAATGGATACTTTCAGGCCTAAATCCTCCTATGCCGGAAGCTACATCTCGATCACCATTTTCGATATTGCAACCCACAAACATCAGTTGGGCAATCAGGAACTTTCTATGTTCTGGGGTAAATAAAACCGACTGCGGAGCTGTCATGGGTCCGTCATTTCACTATAATGACATCGAAGACGTGATCAACCTCATGGGTGAACTAGAATTAAGATCCTCATCGTATGACCAGAACTTTTACATGACTGGACAGAGTGTAGGATTCAAATTCGTGACAGCCGATGGAATCAAAGATAAGGACGGACAGAGTTCCTTAATGGTGTTTTTGTCTCCTTTTGATGAGAAATTTTGGGTGGGTCTGGGGGTTGCGATACTCCTCATGTCAGTTCCGACGTGCTTCGTGTTGACCTGGTCAAGTGAAAAAAGGCTTAAAAGTGTTTGGGGTATAGAACTGTCGACTTTATTCTGGATTGGAAGGGTCCTTCTCAATCAGGTGGACAAGAAAGTGCCCGTGGGGTCCACCAAAAAGATGGTGGTGAGGGTGTGTGCTGTTATTTGGGGGTTTTGGCTGATGGCGACTGTGGTGATCAGTAACGCGTATATGGGAAGGATCAAGTCCGAGTACACAGTCAAATTCCCCTTTTCTACCCCTTGGAACGAGTTGAAGAAGCTGACGAGCACGGACGCCTTTTCTCTTTACGTCGCTGAACGCAGTTCACCATTTTGCCAGACGAAAAGGAACAGGATGCAAATGTACCGATTCAGCTGGATACAAAACGGTGAATCGATGCTACACAATAGTTTGGCCCAGTAAGTTTTAAATTGTTGCAAATTATGGTAAGAAAATGGTCACAAATGATTTCCTTGGTCATGGCCCTTCGCATTGCAAATCTGTTAAGCGCACAATTGACACTGAGTAGGTGACATTTGTTAAAGTCGCTTGACTATCCTTTAAAAATTCCTAGATATCTTCCTCTAAGAGTCCTAGACTAGAACCTTAGTATGGCTGCTGGAGTCATTGAACGACTGTAGTTCCCAGCAGTTTCTGCTGCATCGACAGTTTAATTGAACGGCACTCTCTTCCACTGAGCTCTTTGGGGTGAATGTTTCGAATTTATTAACGAATTTTGTTTTCTTTTTTGCGTGCAGATCCTTGTCTGACCAAGCAATGAGATGTATCAAGGAATGTCCAGCTTGGAAAACTTCAAATATTTTCTTAAGTCTTACAGCTACGGCAGAGTGTGAATTCGAAAATTCTTTGTGCTACAATTCTCATCAAATTGTCAATACGCTCAGCAAACTCAAATACGTTTGCCCAAGTGAAGAAATTTCAAATTTGATCAAAACTAAACTGAATTCCGTAAAGGTGGCTCTCGTAGTTCTGGAAGATGAATTTGAGTATTTCTGGAACATTTTCAAGATGGAGATGAAACGAAATCCAAAGCTCAAATTTGCACACAACAGAAAAGTTCAAGACAACTTTGCGAGACATTTCATTGGCTACAGCACAAGGGACATACTCGATGAATACCACTCAATTTCGATTTCCATACGAATGCACATTTTAATTTTGTCTGGGATTTACGGACATTACGTAAAATGGGACAAAATCCGGTTTCAGCCTGACCACAAGAAGGTCAATAGGAGTTGGCTGGTGGATGAGAGTGTGCAGGTTTTTGAACAGCTCTCTTTAGGAGGATCCAATATTCACTTGATTTTTGTTCTGAGTTTCATTCTTTTGATATTCGCAATCACCTTGTTCCTACTCGAATTGAGTTTCAAAAGGACTATGAGATTGTGGTTTTTGCGAAAGTTCGTCTAGCTATACTAATTTAGATTGCTATAGTAATGGTATTTGCTTAAAATCTTAAAACCGTCACTTTGTGACGATTCTGGCCGCCGAATTGCATTCTGCGGAGGGAAAACGAAGCTGTAGCTTTTAAATAAGTTTCCAAAACAAAATTCTAACTTTGCCCAGTAGTAATCATTTTATCCCGTATATTGGTCAATGGTAGTCGCATTATCCACTTACAAAATTACCACTTACCGTAAAACCTCAAACTGCCAAAAAATGACATTAGAGCCTTAAAGTGCGTCAACATTTTTTGTGCTTCCAGAATGTCCTCATCACGATCGGTCTTCAGGGCCTCAGGGAGACTTCAGGCGGTAATTACTTCATGCACTATCTACTACTGTTACCCACTACACACTTACATAAAACTTCATTCAGTAGATTCTACGTCGCTACTTGAATCGAACAAACCTAACTACAACTCATCCAACTCTTGACCACAGGTCAGATTAATTGATTGATAAAAGCAGCGAGCTAAATTAGAAAACTCCGGAACCATTTACGGCTAACCAAGTAACTCGAATCAATTTTGTGCTCAATAGCTCCAATGTCATTTTTGGGCAATTTGAGGTTTTACTGTAAGTGCGTAATGATAAGTGGATACTGTCACTACCGACTAGTGAAAACATGTCATTTTACTTAGAAGTTGGTCAATTAGTAGTTTTCGACTTGGAAACCATTAAATTAAGTTTGTACCAGCTACGGAGCAAGCTGTCAGCACTGAAATCTCACTTTACCAGTTGTTGCAGTTCGGCGCTCGCTTCGCTCTGTGGTCTTTGAATTAGTAGCTTCTTAGTTGTAAACAACGGAACTGTTCTTGTGACAGCCGCAGCAGTCTCCAAGAACAGAGATTCCATTTCACCCCGTACTTGCGGTACAGGGAACAAAAGTCACTATCTGACAAACTGACGGACAGACAGGAAAGGTGATTTTAGAAGGGAGCTTCGATTCCCTAAAAACTGAACAAATTCCGTTCATGTGATGCGATTTTGATAAGCCTTGGTAGAAATTTGTCGCACACCACACACCAAGACTCACTTGAACATAAAATATGAACCCTCAAATCGCAAGTAGTCAGCCAATTGTCGTGTGTTCTTATCAATATGAGATGGACTGTACATTTCTATGATATTGCAGTAGACTGGCATTTTTCCCGATGCCAATACAGTAAAACTTGTTTATAACGATGTTCAAGGGAGACATCGTTATCGAAAAGTTTCGTTATTGGCTATAACGATGGAAAACCACTATAGAAAAGTTTAATGAGCGGAAATTCAAATAGGATGTAATGATTGGCTGGTTTTCCTTAGAACTCCCTTGGATTATGATAAAATATTTAGAAATGTTAGTAGTGCATGAATGTCATGAGATGGAGTCAACGTCTTCAAATCAATAGCAGCTTCGTAAGCGAACCCCAAGGATGCATCGTTATAGACAAGTTCATCATTATGACCTGATCGTTAGTTTTACTGTAATATTTTTTCTGCGGTGGTTATGTTTTGTCTGACAAATTGAAAATAATGGGGAAATTAAACTTGCATTTTTTTCTTGAACCTGAACCACTGTATACATGTATATTGACAAAGCATTTGAAATTCATATGTAAAAGAGACTCAACAGGTTGACTTTCTAATGAAAAGTTTACTGAGTTCATGTGACCGTGGATACATTTTTTGTTTTCCCGCCCAAACCTAGGTTGGCGAAGAAAATAATTTCCGGCGAAGGCCAAAAAATTTAACATTGCGGGTATAGGCAAGCACTAGATAAAATACAATTTTTTCCGGCGAAGAAAATTTTTTTTAGATTAATGGTTTGGGGAAGATATTTTTTCAAAAACAGATTATGCACCCACGCATGTGACATTGAAAAATAGAGGTGGAAGAGGAACGCAATGTGAAATGACTTGACTCAAGTGATGATGCCTCAACATAAGGAAAACCAACTGTATAGACTAAAAGAGTCAATCCAAACTCAAGTTCTTAGATTGAGCTCGGGTGATCTCTACAATACACATTTTTTTATCTCAATCTTCACCTTCACTTGTCCAGTCAAGTCCAGCAAGCGAAACAAGTCCAAGTGGAATATGTTTTATCTTATCTCCTTGGCTCATAGTCAAGACCTTGAGTCCCAATAAAGCTTCTTATTTCGCACGCCACATTTAACATTCCTGCTTTTCACATGATCATTGGCCATCATTTTAATCCTCTCCGATTAAAATTGTTTCTCAGCTCCAAATATTTACACATTTAAATGTAAAAGTTTAAATTTAAATGGATTGTGCATTGTTCCAGTTACCAGTCAGTTTTTCTGTATTTTTGGAATTCTACACAAAAATTTCACATTTTGCAAACCGTCTTCATTCCTCTATGTATTGAATTTGACATTGCGAAGTTACTTGATAATCTTCATTTTGTTAGCGCCCAATTCAAAAGAAAAAAGAGATCCTGTCAAAAATGTATCTGCCCCATAAAAATATAAGCAGTTCCGACCACATTATGAATCTAATCATGATGGTCCTTATTTCTGTTACTGCTGCTGCTCCAGGCATCTCCCAGTGTATTTTTCCTATCACAATAAAACTTTTGTAGCTTTCGCTAATACTGACAGATCAGGTGGATTTGGATTTTTTCAATTAAAATTTCAAAAACAGTGATGGAGCCACAAAAGATATCAGTCAGCGACTCACTCTCTGCTCTCCAAATTGAGAATCAACTGACTGTTGGTGGCCAAGTCAAGATAAAAAGTGTCAACTTGAATCAATGTGAAGGTCATCCATTGAAATTAGCAAGGCCCCAATTCGTACGGGTTTACCACCATGTGAAGCTCCTCCTCCATTTTTCACAGGTCGTTCCCAATTCCTTCAAAAACTTGAATGCAAACTTAAAGAATGTGCAAAAGAGTCATTGTTACTTTCACGATTGGTTGTTGTAAGTGGTTTGGGTGGTATAGGCAAAACTTCAGTGGTTCTCAAATATGCTCAAGAATATTTAAATGATCATAAAAATGTCGCTTGGTTCGATGCAGAAACCAAATCTTCAATTATTCAAAGTTTCGTTGACTTGGCAGAACATTTGCGTCTCTTTTCTGATAGTTCTTCATTCCTACAAAAATTTTTTTCAGGAATGACTGTGGCGGATTGGGATTTGCGGAAATTGACTAGTCAAATCTATCGCCATTTTTCAAGTCATGTCAAGAAAGGACTTTTCATTTTTGACAATGCGAATCAAATGACCAGTGTTTGGAAAAACACAGTGTTTTTCCTAAATGCCTTTGTGTTTTTGCGTTTTTTGTGTTTTTGTGTTTTTGATGTTTTTGGTGTTTTTGAAAAGCGCCACCTACTAGAATTTGACCTGAAATAATGGTTCAATAGGTCATACCGGTAGATGGAGTGTTTGAAAAACACATTTACACAAAAACACAAAAACAGAGGAAAAACACAAAATGAAAAACACAGTTGCGAACACTGATTTTATTTTCCTCAACCCATTTCCAATTCAAATCAGAAGATTGACTGGAATTGATTCAATTTCTAGTTTGGGAAAACCTTTTCACGCAATTTTTGCAAATCCAAAATTTTCCCTGCGACTAAATTAAATGTGAATTCTTAGTACTAGAGGTCAGTCCTCTGGTAGAAAAGGAAAACTTCAAAAACTAATTGCTTTCCATGAATAAAATTCTCAATTGAAGTACTGAAAATCCATTTTCCTCCATTTCAAATGTTTACAATTACAATTCTCATGACAGAGTTCAATTTCAGCCGACAGAAATAATTATTATCGCTATTTGAGTGTTGAACAAAATGGGAAACGGCCACAGGGGACCTACTATACATCCGCGATAGTACTTTGCCCATGAACACTTTTACAAACTAAATTTTATCCTAACATGTAATATAATTAAGTAAACACCTATATAGTTCAGGCGCACTTTTTTCAAAAGACTAAGTAGGCGGCTTTTAATACATACCAACAGGTTCATTTGGACCTAAATAAACTAGAAATCACAAAGCCACCAAAAAGCGACACCGATCTCACCTCGTGTAACCAGTGAATATTTAACTAATATTCACTTGCATATACTTTCATATTAGTTAATTCTTAGTTTGTAACAGTGATGTATGATTTCCGGGAATCAAAAATGTGGTTTCCAATTCCTGGAAACTTCCGGAAATTATTGGGAATCATCTGTAATTAGCAGTTTTTAACATCTTGATTTACTATTAAATGATCCCGATTGACTGTAATGAACTTCTAACATGAATTCTGATATACAATGGAGCCATTTTGCCAGTAATCAGTTAGGGGGCCACAGTGGAGCCACAGTGAACGCTATTTGCGTTCTGCTAAGTGAATGGGGGTCACCTGACTGGCCTGCACCGTCTTATGTAGACTATGTGCAAGTCAGCAAGGTCAAATTTATACTTGATGCACTTCTTCAGAGTAACCTAATTATTTATAGAACCATGAACCAAGCAAAATTGACCTTTAAACATTTTGAAAAAAATATATTTTTATATTTCTAAGACAAAGTAGGGAATTGCTCATAGAAAATTTCTGAAAATTTCCAGAAATTTCTGTGGCAATTTCCTTGATTCCCAATCGTTTCCAAGCTCTACGGCAATTTCCCGAAATTGCCATTTTGGAAATTTCCATCCAACATCACTGGTTTGTAACCGGTGAATATTAAATATTCACTGGCATAGGATTATTCTATTGTTGCAATTTGTAATTATGCAATCTAATGGAATGTTCTAGAAATTGGAAAGAATATTCTTGAACATTCTCTAAGATAACAAATGTACTTTTGAATAGTTAAGTTTATTTTCTTTTGTTTTAAAAATATATTTAATTTTATTTAAATTCGCGCTCAGAGAGCGTTTGTTCGCTCTCTCAGTTTGTTTAACGGTGAAGCAAGTGTATAAAAGTAACAGGAGCAACATTTTATGAAATATATCAGTCAGAACCTTGACTCATGCGGATGACCTACTTCTTTAATTGGACCTCTTGAATTAGATCGAACTGAACTGAATTGAAAACAGATCATCCACTGCAAAAAAATATGTTTCACTACAAAAAATTTTTTCACTGCAAAACTACTTCTCACTGCAGAATGCTTCTTTTAAATGTCACGTATTTATTTAATGGTTACCCGCAATAAAGTTAGAATGTCAGTC